>CM053029.1:308285099-308307786 GCA_028564925.1 Lithobates sylvaticus | reverse complement strand
AAACAAACCACTATAAATGACAAATCAAAAAATAAAGAAATAAACATTCTTAAGATCTGACGAATAAAAAAATTCTAGCCAATAAATCAGGAAAAAGAATAAAGAAAGAAGTTTGGGAGAAGTCAGTGTGAATATGAGCAGCTAAAAAACGTAATTCTTCTTGCATTGTAAAGAAAAAGAGAATGCGCTGCATTAAACACATTTTAACATTGCAGCGTGACGAATGTGCTGTGCCGATTAGGAATGGTAGTTTTATCTGACCGAGCACTTCCGTCACAGAATTTCTTCTGAGCATGCGTGGCACTTTGTCCGTCGGACTAGGCTACACACGATCGGAATTTGCATGATCGGACTTTGTTGTCGGAAAATTTGAGAGCAGGAGATCAAACTTTTTCAGTCGGAAAATCCGACGGAAAAAGTCTGATGGAGCCCACACACGGTCGGAATTTCCGACAACATGGTCTGATAGGACATTTTCCGTAGGAAAATCCGACCATGTGTATGGGGCATAAGGGAACTTTTTTGGATCCTTCAGAAAGTTTTCCCTCCCTCATTTTTATGAAGGGTTCATTAGAATTATATATCAGATTTTCTGTACTTACAGTGAATTCAATTTTGCATCCATACTCCTGATGAGTGAACGTGATTCAGGAAACCCGTAGAGTTTTTCCATTTATGTGATGCCAAGACAGTTTGGCTTTTATACAGCATGTACTCAGTTGTATGTATATGTATAATTATGTATCATGATTGTATACAGTGTATATGTTCATGGTATACTTTTACCAATATGTCAGCCCTTGTATATGGTTATGTTTATGTTTTCAAAACTTTATCATGCATTTCTAGACCACGGATTTGCATTTGATACAATAAAGTTTTTATTATATATAAACTCCATACACTCATTTTTGCAGCAATAAGCCTCATTTAAAGTCCCATTTTTTTTTCCTTTGTTTTTATTCTATATAGCCAGGGATGGAGGCCTTTTACTGTGGACAGGGCAGGTCACACTTCTTTATTTTTTCCTGGAAAACAGATGACACCAGAATCCCTTCAAGACTTCACCCTATACAAATCTGCCCTCCTAAAATGCAACCTCTGTCTCCATGCTGCCAAAAAAACCTACTTCATCACTCTAATTTACACCTTCTAATGCAGTCCTTATCAACACTTAACGATTCACTTTGTACCCCACTGCCTCCGCCCAATAAATTAATCACTGCCAAAGAGATTGTCAATCATTTAAAAAGCAAGATCAATATAATTTGTGATGAGATCTCCACTGCCCAGCTATCTCCTCCAACCAATATACAAGGTCTACCACTACAGCCCTTTTCTCTTTTGATGCTCTTACCACTTGGGAAGTGGCTAAACTTCTTTATGAAACTCACCTTAGCACCTGCCCCCTGGGCCCTGTTTCCTTACATCTACTACAGTCACACTCCTGCTTTATTTTATGCTCTCTAGCCTCTCCAACAACATCTTCCCCACTCCTCTCAAACATGCACTTGTCACCATCATACTTACACATGCACTTGTCACCATCATACTTACAAAGGCCCCACTGGGCCTCACCAGTTTGCACAACTTAGGACCAATTTCCCTCTAAACCTCACTTAACGCCTTGTCTACAACAGTCTGAGCTGCTGCCTCACTGATAATAACATTTTTTGACCCCCTACAATTGTATTCTATGTGCCCTAGTGGTGACTGGTGTTTATCTACTGCAATAAAATGCCAGTCATCTCACTATGTATGAATTCTTTTCTGCAGGCTTTGATACTTCTGGCCTCCTGCTTCTCCTCAAGAAACTTCACACCCTTGTCCTCCGTGATTGTGATATTTCCTGGGTCTCCTCGTACAAATCTCAGTGCACCTTTAGTGTCACCTAAAACTTTATTGTCTCCTCTTCTCTCCCTCCCTGTTGAGGTCCCCCAAGGCTTTGTCATTGGGTTCCTTCTATGCTCCCTCTTCAACTATTCCTTAGGCAACCTCACACAGCTTCCAGTACTATCACTACACCAATGGCTCCCAAATCTATCACTACTCACAGCCCATCCTTTCAATTTTGTCACACATTGCTAATTCATTGACTACATATTACCCCTCCCTCAAAAACTGAGCTCATAAGCTTTCTTCTCCCTTCGATCCCTCGCCCCCCAACCTTACCATCAAGATCAATAGTACAACTCTCACCCCCTCCACACATACCGGCTTACAAGCTATTGCTTTTATACATCTTGTAAGTATCATTACTTTATTAAAATTAAGCAGTTGTAAAGATTACTGCACTACAGAATGGTGATCCCTTCTTTGCTTTTAATCCTGTTTTGCTGATTGCCTCCATCAAGGATTCAAGAACTGGATTTCTTTGGCCAGAGTGTTTGGTGCTGCAGGGCAACAAAGAGCTTTATGATCTATTTGGGGGATCTAATTTTATGGTAAGGAGCCTACCTAACTGTGTTGATGGATTGGTCCTTTGGTACCTTCTTTTCCCATTGCACTACATCCATATCTATTTCACCCATAAGTGGATTATCTTTTCGCACTTTTTTCCTAATTGTAGACTTTTTGTATGAATAATTTTTGTTTCACTTATCTCATGCTGATACAGGGGGTCCCCGACTTACGAACGCCCAACCTACGAACATCCCCTACTTACGAACGGGGCGCTGCGGGGACCCTCCGCCATTTTCCGCCGTCCTCCGGGCGTTCTGCGCATGCGCGGCCATACGGAGCCTCGGAAAATGCCGGCAAACTTCGGAAATGTCCGTAATTTGCCGCGCATGCGCAGAACGGCAATAGACGGAACATCGGAAATGTCCGGAATTATCCGTAATTGTCGGTCTGCGCATGCGTGGCCAACTTACGAACAATTCCGACTTGAGAACAGGCGGGCAGTCCCTAACGAGTTTATGTTCATATGTGTACTATAATATGAATTGGAATTTGCATTATTTTATGAAATTGCATTTTATGAATTTTTGTTTTATTTATATGAATTAAAGATGATGGTTTTCACATTTTACACTATTTTCACTATGAATTGCACTATATGAATTTGTATGACGTGAGCTGTGAGTTTTAAAGGGGCAGTACACATGTCTTTGTGATGTTAATTATGAGTTTTATTTTTTTATTTTTTTTTCAAAAAAGTTTTTATTGTTTTTCACACAAGTGAACAGGGGAAAAAGCAATCAGGCATACAATCTTACATTGTTAACATGTAAATCTATATTAATATCATATAATTTAGCCAAATGAGTTTTATATATTGTTCATTTATTTTTATTACCTTTTGAGTTGTTTATGACGATTTATGAATTCTTAAAGGATTAAATTGTATTTGCATGTCTCGTAACTGGACTGTGATTTACAGTGGTGTGAAAAAGTGTTTGCCCCCTTCCTCATTTCCTGTTTCTTTGCATGTTTGTCACACTTAAGTGTTTCGGAACATCAAACCAATTTAAACAATAGTCAAGGACAACACAAGTAAACACAAAATGCAATTTGTAAATGAAGGTGTTTATTATTAAAGGTGAAAAAAAAAAAAAACTCCAAACCATCATGGCCCTGTGTGAAAAAGTGATTGCCCCCCTTGTTAAAACATACTATAACTGTGGTTGTCCACACCTGAGTTCAATTTCTCTGGCCACACCCAGGCCTGATTATTGCCACACCTGTTCACAATCAAGGCATCACTTAAATAGGAGCTGCTTGACACAGTAAGGTCCACCAGAAGATCCTTAAAAGCTACACATCATGCCGAGACCCAAAGAAATTCAGAAACAATTGAGAAAGAAAGTAATTGAGATCTATCAGTCTGGAAAGGGTTATAAAGCCATTTCCAAAGCTTTGGGAATCCAGCGAACCACAGTGAGAGCCATTATCCACAAATGGCGAAGACATGGAACAGTGGTGAACCTTCCCAGGAGTGGCCGGCCGCCCCAAAATTACCCCAAGAGCGCAGCGACGACTCATCCAAGAGGTCACAAAAGACCCCACAACAACGTCCAAGGAACTGCAGGCCTCACTTGCCTCAGTTAAGGTCAGCGTTCATGCCTCCACCATCAGGAAAAAACTGGGCAAAAATGGCCTGCATGGCAGAGTTCCAAGGAGAAAACCACTGCTGAGCAAAAAGAACATCAAAGCTCGTCTCAATTTCTCCACAACACATCTTGATGATCCCCAAGACTTTTGGGACAACATTCTGTGGACCGATGAGACAAAAGTGGAACTCTTTGGAAGGTGTGTGTCCAAGTATATCTGGCGTAGAAGGAACACTGCATTTCAGAAAAAGAACATTATACCAACAGTAAAATATTGTGGTGGTAGTGTGATGGTCTGGGGCTGTTTTGCTGCTTCAGGACATGGAAGACTTGCCGTGATAAAAGGAACTATGAATTCTGCTGTCTACCAAGAGATCCTGAAGGAGAATGTCCGACCATCTGTTCGTGTACTCAAGCTGAAACGAACTTGGGTTCTGCAGCAGGACAATGATCCTAAACACACCAGCAAGTCCACCACCGAATGGCTGAAGAAAAACAAAATGAAGACTTTGGAGTGGCCTAGCCAAAGTCCTGACCTGAATCCTATTGAGATGTTGTGGTATGACCTTAAAAAGGCCGTTCATGCTCGAAAACCCTCTAATGTAACTGAATTAGGACAATTCTGCAAAGTTGAGTGGGCCAAAATTCCTCCAGGACGCTGTAAAAGCCTCATTGCACGTTATCGCAAACGCTTGGTTGCAGTTGTTGCTGCTAAGGGTGGCCCAACCAGTTATTAGGTTTAGGGGGCAATCACTTTTTCACACAGGGCCATGATGGTTTGGATTTTTTTTCACCTTTAATAATAAACACCTTCATTTACAAATTGCATTTTGTGTTTACTTGTGTTGTCCTTGACTATTGTTTAAATTGGTTTGATGTTCCGAAACACTTAAGTGTGACAAACATGCAAAGGAACAGGAAATGAGGAAGGGGGCAAACACTTTTTCACACCACTGTAGGTGTGGCAGTTCTTACCTTTCACTCAGAGGAATAATATTTTATGGTTTATTTTTAAATGTTTAACTGTACACTGTACCTGAATAGTCCATAGTGTTAGGTTATTTTCTCCATTGGTGAATGTTCTGCAACTTTTATGGCTGAATGTTCTTAAAGTGAATTCCACTCAAAAGTGAGCCTCCTCTTATCTGCTACAGTATTTGTAGCTGCTAACTTTATATTTTTTTTCTCCCATGCGGAACACCGCTTTAATGATATTTTTCTTGAATGTTGCATTCCCCTGACAAAGGCAACAAATAGAAACTGACATTACACACACATTACAAACATTATAAGTATTATTTGTTACAATTGCACAAATGATGAGACATTTTCAAAGCATTTTATTTTAAATAAATTGACCACTATATGTTTTCTTTTATCATGCATCAATCAAGATAAATCAATCAGTAATAAAGATACCTCATCCTCCAGCTATCATCTATCCTAGAGGATAAAGGTTCAGATTACAAACTATTTTATTTCATTCTAAAGTAAAATATTAAAATGTATCACAGTTCTTTCTAATCTACTATCATGGCTTTACTTCTACTATTTTTCTGAAGATTCTAAGACATTTAAATACATATACATAATATTATAGTATATTTTGTTACATGTAAATTATGAATGTTTGGTGCATTTATGTCCTCTTTAAATATCCCACATACTACTAGACTAGAATAGACCAAAATGTTTAGTCAGTATAAAAAAGTATATCAATTTTAAAAATATTCACAAGTTGATAAAAATGTATTATTTTATAGTTTTTCTTTTATAAAGTCCTATGTATTGTTTTTAATGTTTCTACTTTTAATCTGAAATTAGAGGGAACTGCATTCTGATAGATGTCTTAATTTGGTCTACAGTCTGCAATATTAAAAACACTACTTTATTTCATTTGTGACTGAAGACATTTCCCCATAGAATAAAATAAAGAAGCTTTTGCAGTTGAAAGTGTTCATTATTGAGATGTACAATGAAACATTTAAACGGAACATCTTTGTTGTAAGAGTTTTATTAAGGTTTTTGAGAAAGTGAAGAAATTAGGATTTCAGAATTTACAGATGTGGTTTGCTATGAGTTATTAATTCTGTCTACAGCATTCCCTGAAAAAAGGCTCTTGACAGATCTAAAACAAAAAGTATCACGGTGAAATGTAAAACCATTTCGTTGTTGTTGTTTTTTTTTTTGTTAATAAGACAAACTACTGAAATAAAGCTGTCTACAATAATTATACAATATTAATTATTATACAATAATAATTATACACAAGCAAGCATACATTAAATTAACATGTTTGGATAAACGATGATACCACAAAAATCATCTCGTTTTTTTTTTAATAACATAGTAATTGTGACTTAGTTATAACTGTGAGCAGTAATCTACAGCAGAGAGCTGCAAATCTGTTTCTTTCATTTTGTTTTTATTGAAAAGGGAATGAAGTCTTACATATTACATATACATAACATTATAACATTTACACCACAACAACATCAGAATGTCTTGACCCCCTGAGAAAACAGGATGAATAACACTGTAAAATTCGAAAATCCTCTCTCCGGTAAAAAGACAAAGGATACTTTAGAGGTCCAGTGGAAGGTAATGAAGTTAGCAGAACCTTAAAGTGGTTGTAAACCATTATATATACCCAGTGAAGTGACTAGCCTAAAGTGATACACAGAGATAAAACAAAGTTTATCTGCAGTCTTTTCTACTCTACAAAGTCCAAAATGTATACAGCTTGTCAAAGCTTCAGAGTGCAAATGGCAGGGAGCTAAAATAACACTCAGGAACCTTTTCTGGTTAAAGTGTTCAATACAGCTGCATTCTCTTCCACTTTTCCTCAGGAAATGTTAAAGGCAGTTATTGTCACATTGCCGAAACCTGGTAAGAACCCTGATTTCCTGCAAAACTTAAGGTCCATCTCACTGTTGAACAATGACCTCAAGTTATATGCAAAAATGATAGCCTTTAGACATGTTGACATTCTGCTTGTCCTGGTACACCCGGACCAATCTGGCTTTACCAAGGGTAGACAGACTTCCAACGTGACAAGAAGAGTAGTCAACATCATTCATTATGCCAAAATATCCAAAACTTCTTCTCTGCTTCTGGCATTGGACGCAGAGAAGGCATTTGACTGCATCCACTATAGGTACCTTATAGAGGTCTTAAAAAATGTGGCTTTACCAGGCACATACTTTCTTCCATATTAGCACTATATACCTGCCCTTCAGCCCAAGTGCTTTTTGAAGGTATGTTAGATACGTTTTTATGACAAATGGTACTAGGCAGGGTTGCCCCTATCTCTGTTAATTTTCAACTTATTATCGGAACCCCTAGCCTCATATATACATTCCCACCAATACATCACTGGTTTTAAAATTGGAAGCTGTGTCCACACAATCAGCCTATTTGCTGATGATACCATATTGATGACTACAAATGCAGAGATTTCATTGGGTGCGGTCCAAGAGGCACCACAATTGTTTCATACTGTTTCCAATTATAAAGTTCACTCTACTAAATTGTACATACTGAATATGGGCATAGAACCCTCTTTGCAACAAACAGAGATTTAGTTGAACTGGTGAGAATAGTGCATAAGTAGGAAATGTCTTCCTCTTTCCACACATACGGGAAGTTCTGTTGTAGACTTTGTTTTAAACTACAGCCCACTTCTGCCCAAGGTGCGTATTTCACTGGCCCATATATGTAACTTTGAGCTATCTTGGACAAGATGATGGCCCTGTCTCAGCTACTGTATATCTTCAGGACCCAACCGTCCCTGACTCCTTTTTTAAATCTCTACAGGCTATGGTTAAAAATGATTTATGGAAGAACAAAATAACTTGTTGAATCTTCGACAGCCTTACTAAACACAGGAAAGCTGGAGGCATGAGCCATGTAGACCTGAAAGATTACTATTTAGCTACTGTTATGTCGCAACTAAAATACTGGTTTGACCCTTCAACCCCCAACGTATGGAGTGAGATTGAATCTGAGTTTATTCCAAGTAAAAAGCTATCAAATCTCCTTTTGGACCAACACCTTATACCTAAGGCCAAACAGGAACTGTCTCCTACTATTTTAGCCTTTATAAATGCTTGGAGAACAATCGTTCTGGAGATAAATCTGATCTATCTTCTATTATTCCATTACCACTAGAGGTTTGTCATTTAATTATTCCTTATACAGTATCTTACAAAAGTGAGTACAACCCCCACATTTTTGTAAATATTTTATTATATCTGTCATTTCTCCAGTGTTGCCACATGAACTTTGCTTCAATATAAAGTAGTGAGTGTACAGCTTGTATAACAGTGTAAATTTGCTGTCCCCTCAAAAAAAACAACACACAGCCATTAATGTCTATACCGCTGGCAACAAAAGTGAGTACACCCCTAAGTGAAAATGTCAAAATTGGGCCCAACTAGCCATTTTCCCTCCCTAGTGTCATGTGACTTGTTAGTGTTACAAGGTCTCAGGTGTGAATGGGGAGCATATGTGTTAAATTTGGTGTTATCGCTCTCACTCTCTCATACTGGTCACTGAAAATCTATGGGAACTAATGCACAAAATTAAACTACGTTGGTATTTGATTCAATACCAGCTATCTAAATTTCACCTACATACTATACGTCCAACACTTGTTGGAGGGAGTGCAGTCAAGTACCATACTCTATGGGCCTGCAAGAAACTAGCTAATTTCTGAATTTCTATCTTCAATCTCATCTCAGAAATTATTTCCATACCGCAGCTATCCCCTTGTTTGGCAATAATGAATTTAGGCATAATTACTTTCCCTCACCATACTCAAGTGGTAGTGTCTAATGTACTACTTGCTGCAAGATACATTCCCCTACATCTGAGGTAATATCAACAGTACACTATACCTACGAAATCATGTTTGCCCTAACCAATGAATCCTTTAAAAGAGTGTGTGCTAACTGGTCTCTTTGGCAGCAGTGGTATGACAAAAATAGACATTGATATATAGACAGCATGCATATTGATGACTGTTAACTACAACTCATAATAGTGGTTTTTTGACTCATTTATGTTTTATATGTTTTTTTTTTTGTTACCGTATTTTTGTTTGTTTCTGTGCATACTTTAATCTACTGTTTATACCTACCCATAATACATATATTATTCATAATTGCTTCTTAAAGAGGAACTGCAGTCTGCTCACATAATTTGTAACAAAAACATCTTTGCCATTCTGAAGCTTCCCTCCAACCACTGTTATTTTCTATATACTGTGATTCTGTACTTGCCAAATATGCTGCAAAAATCACCCTCTACTAAGTCTGGCTGCAGCCATTTTATCTGTGGGCAGCAGAAGCTGCTGCCTGTTCACTTTCTGGATTTACGCAGACGCACAGAGGCACACTTCCAGCTCTGCAGCCATGCAGCTTTCATTGGCCCTCTTATGACTCATCCCCCCTCCCTTCCTGGAAAACTCTCATGAGAGTGAGAGAGAGAGCTGTGCATGATGTCATAAGCCTAGGCTAATGACCAGATAAGAAACAGGAAGTGGGCTGTAAAAGGTATTTACTGGTAGAAAAAAAATGTTTTACTACCCAAAGTTAAAACAACAAGGGCAGAAGATTTAATAGATGGAAATTTGAAAAAATTACTGAAGGTCTGCTTTAAGTTGACAAATGTTTAACCACTTAAGGACCGCTTCCTGCACATATACGTTGGCAGAATGGTACGGCTGGGCACATCAACGTACAGGTACATTGTCCTTTAAGAGCCCAGCCGTGGGTCGCACATGTCCTGAGCTCTGTGACCGCGGCCTTGGGGCCAGCGGGCCTGATCGTTGCTGGTGTCCCGCGATTGGGTCACAGAGCTGAAGAACGGGGAGAGGTATGTGTAAACACACCTCTCCCCGTGCTTCCTAGTGACACTGACATTGATTGTCTGTTCCCTGTCATAGGGAAAGATGATCAGTGATGTCACATGCCAAGCCACGCCCCCAGACAGTTAGAGAACACACACAGGGCTCACTTAACCCCTCCCCGCCCCCTAGTGGTTAACTCCTTCACTGCATTTAAATAGCACTGATTGCTGTATAAATGACAATGGTCCCAAAAATGTGTCAAAAATTTCCAATGTGTCCGCCATAATGTCGCAGTCACAATAAAAATCGCTGATGGCCGCCATTACTAGTAAAAAAAAAATATTAATAAAAATGCTATAAACTATCCCCTATTTTGTAAATGCTATAACTTTTGCGCAAACCAATCAATAATCGCTAATTGTGATTTGTTTTTTTTTTACCAAAAATATTTAGAAGAATACGCATTGGCCTAAACTGAGGAAAAAATACATTTTTATATATTTTTTGGGGATATTTATTATAGCAAAAAGTTAAAAATATTGCATTTTTTTCAAAATTGTCGCTCTATTTTTGTTTATAGCGCAAAAAATAAAAACCGCAGAGGTGATCAAATACCACCAAAAGAAAGCTCTATTTGTGGGGAAAAAAGGACGCCAATTTTGTTTGGGAGCCACATCACACGACCGCGCAATTGTCAGTTAAAGCGATGCAGTGCCGAATTTCAAAAAGGGGCCTGGTCCTTTTGGCTGCAAATTGGTCCGGGGCTTAAGTGGTTAATAAGATCATTTGTCCCTACAACCTACGGAACAACTGAACATGGGTAATGGTAAACTTAAATAAGATTGGCCGTGCTGCCTCCCCCCCATGTCACATATTGTTCCCAGATTGGATGCGTGGGAATGGGGGACAGAGCAGCTACCACAAGACGGGCACTATACCCATTGTTCATGTTTAAATGTGGCCTCTGCTAAGTCACTGTGATCACTTACTGTATGTAACCTTTTGTTATTTGTTCTAAGGTATAACAAGAAAGTTAAAGCTTTGTATCTTTCAGTACTTTGTTTTGTTTATTCACATGTAAAAACTCAATAAAAATCTATTGAAACTAAGGATAGGGACAATGGTATACTCACCAGGTGACACAGACTTTACTGTGAGTACAGGGTCCAGCAATGGTCCTTTGCATGGCACCGGTAAGCTTCCAGGAGGAGGAGCATGTAACTTGGATGACATTGGAATATCTCAGTACCAGGAGCAAAGACATAATGATGAGATGTATTGAGCATTGTTATTGATCAGTTGTCAGCAGTAGCAGGGAAAATGCATGCGACTATTAATGACAAGGACAAAGGTATACTTACAAGTTGATGTTGGTGCCAAGTCTGAACATAGGCACATCAGAAGACAAGTACATGCTTGGCTGTGAGTACAGAATGCAGCAGTGGTCCTTTTAATGGCATGAGTAAGCTTCCAGGTAAAGGCACAGGTAAATTGGATTACCTTTAGAAAATCTAATTTCAAGGAGCAGAGCGATAATGATGAGATACTGTATATTGAGCTCTATTGATGATCAGTCATTAGCAGTGACAGAGCAGTGGTTTTACTCTTTTCCATATATATATATATATATATATATATATATATATATAATTACCTGTTCTGTCCTGAACAGCAGCAAACTTGACAGCAGGGGAGCTTGCCTAAAATGTTAAATTAAAACAGCACATCCTAAGTCATATGTAGTCCCTATAAAAAAAGATGTGCCATGCCCATGTGTCCTCTCCATTAATTTTGTCCTGTGTAAAACAGTTGTCTTACTGTCCAGTGCTCTTATGCGGTGTTGCCTGTACCAGAAGCAACTATTTTCCTGCCCTGAGAAAACTTCTAGGCAACAACCTGGCACTAAAGTGACTAACCACCATTTATCCAACACTGTGCACTCAAATCCACACACCTCCTCGCTCTGGGACCCACAGTAGACAGCAGAGCCAATACAGTAGCCAAGCCCAGTGCTGCCTCCAGACAAGTTAAATTCTTTGCCACTGAATCTGTCAGAATAATACCCACACACAAATGCAGTGCCAATGAGTCTGTCAGATCATATTTGTCCATTCTTGACTCTCCTCTGCTTTTTCGGCTCTCCTCCAGTCCATCCATATACGGCACTCCCCCAGCCACCAGGTCACACGTCCAACACTCTGTTTCTCAATCTGTGCACAGCACACCTTCATGTTCCCTGTGTAAGTAGCACCCTGTAATGTTTACAATCAGGTGTCAGGTTGGGGATTTTTAGTGGAAAACCAGAGATTTGGTAATGCACATAAAAAGCTGGCAGACTTCCAGGCATGGAAATTTGTTTTGTTAGAATTTCCAGCACAACAATATACCGTCGTTTTTATTGTTATCATAAGAGTGTACCTATACATTAAAAACATTTAAATTGTGATAAATAATTGCGGTTTTAGAATCAAACTTTGTTAAATTTCTGACTAATAAAAGCCTAGGAACTATTTGTGAACAGAGAAGATTAACTATTTTAAAATGATCTCAAATACCTTTGTATTGGCTTTGAAATTCATGTTTAAAGTATTGTATTAATCAATCCCCATAAGTATTTTAAATTCTGGAAACCACATTGCACAGGAAATGTAAAATCTAGTATGAGAAACCCATATTATATTTATTTATGTGATTCTGCTCATTTTAATTTATATGTAAAGTGGCTACTTAAACAGTAGGATAACAAGTACATTACCGCTACCTGAACGCAGTACTTATACTAACATAATAGGAATCCATCTATTCAGTACCAAGTGGGGAATTAGTATTAGAGGTTTCAAAATTATCCATGCAAATTTGTAAACATTATGATTACTGCTCAGAAGGGACTGGAGGTTAATGCTTATAATCTTTTTATACAATGCTTGCTAGCAAAGATTGGGCACTTCTGAGAAAATGATCCATTTTTTAAGGTGGCTTAGGGTACTCACAGGTTTGATAAAAATGACTTTGTGTGTGTGTGTGCTGCTGTGAATGAGTAAAGATTTTTTTCTAATGTTGAGGTATACAGGGCCATATTTAGACATATTGGTGCCCTAGGCAGCCCCTGCCTATCCTGCCTCTGTTTTATATTTTGAACTACTTTTCAATTATACAGGCTGACAAACAAAGGAAAGGTGGACCCATGTTTTCTGAGCTATTGAGAGTCTTCTGACTCCTCTTACTTTATCCTACTCCCACTTTTGCCTACAGTTCTCTGATTCTAGCCACAAATGTCTAGAGGTGACCAGAAAAAAAGAAACAAAATAAAGACAAAGGGATCACAATTTGTAAGTTTGGTGTCTTAGTGCTATCATGATAAATTCAGCCCTGGAGATCTAGAGTATATTCTATACAGTCGCCTAAAGTTCAAAAAAATATTATTAAGTTATCAATATGTACAAGGCTATTAAGACTAGAGTACAAGTTGATAACTTAGAAGAGATAGGTGGATTTAGGAAGCTGAGTATAGTGTCTAAATGCTTACACTTTCTGTTGTCATTATCTGTACCACTATTGGTTACTAAGCCTTGCTATTGCTTAGTGACCACAAAAGGAACGCATGGTGGGAACACCCTTTGTGTGCCTGTATAGTATCATTCTGCAATGTGCATACAGATTTCAAGTGGTTATACTGGCATAATCCCAGTAAAGGTTTTTAGAAACGATCACCTATCTCGTAAAATAAATATTAGCAACTAACTATTGCCCCCCCCCATCCCCTTCTGCAGCTTTACCGGTATCTCTCATTCCACCGGGAGTCCATATTGACCAGCTGGGGGGCCGAACAAAGACTGTCTCTATTCGGCTTTGGGCTATGGTAACCTGGAAGCGGTGACCGGACATCATTTCCGGTTTGCATGTAAATGGCACCATTTTTGAAAATCAAAGGCATTCAAATACACCAATCTTGGTGTGATCAAATGCTTTTAAGAGTAGAGGAGGAACCTCAGATCTCTCCATAAAGAGTACTTGTCACATGCCTATTGCTGTCACAAAGGATGTTTACATTCCTTGTGGCAGCAATAAAAGGGATTCAAAGAAAATTTAAGTTACAGTATAAAAAAAAAAAAAATAATAATAAAAAAATGAAATAAAATGCCCTGCCCTTCCGTGCTTGCGTGCAAAGGGGAACACATGCGTCAGTCCTGCACACAAACAGCCATTGTCACACATGAGGTATCACAGAAAATGTCAGATCATGGGCAGTAATTCTAGCACCAGACCTCCTGTGTAAATCTGTAAATCTAAAGTGGTAACATGTAAAGGCTTTTAAAACATTGCCTATGGATAGTGACATTTATGTTATTTGCTGCCTTTGCACGGGCATGTGCAATTTTAAAACGTGACATGTCTGGTATCTATTTACTCAGCATAACAACATGTTTTATATTTTACCAAAAATCGGGGTTATGTATTGTGTTTTTTTGCATTAGAATTCAAAAATGTGTATTCTTTCCCAAACAATTGCAATTGAAAAAACGCTGTGCAAATACAGTGTGACAAAATACATATATTACAATTAAATATATAATATTTGGGGGATCTAAGAAATTTTCTAGCAAAAAATACTGATTGTTACATGTAAATAAAAAGTCCCAGAAAAGGCCTGGTCTTCAAGTGGTTAATAGTTTCTATTTAATTTGGTGGCTAGACAGATAAGGTGATTGCGTCATGAATAATCAAAGCATTGTTTAATATAGATCAAGCATTACCTTAGGTTGTGTTGCAACCTTATTTTATTTAAATTCTTACCTGAATGCATTATTATAGTAGTTGATATGTGGTATAAAGTGCATGCTACAAAGCAGTGATATAAGAGCAATTCATTTTTTGGTTTTGGCATGCACCTCATTTGAAAAATGCTATTGAAATTTTGATGATAGCTCTCACAGTTAAAGTATATGTGAACACTTGTAAAACCCATTTAGTGTAAAATAGAAGTGAAAGGCAAAATATTTGTGTGCATTTATTTACATATACTTATATATACAGTGCCTTGCAAAAGTATTCACCCTCCTTGGCATTTTTCGTGTTTTGTTGCCTCACAACCTGGAATTAACATGGATTGTTTGAGGATTTGCATCATTTAATTTACAGAACATGCCCACAACTTTGAAGATTTTTTTTATTTTTTATTGTGAAGCAAACAACAAATAGGACCAAATAACAGAAAAAGTCAATGTGCATAACTATTCACCCCCTTAAAGTCAATATTTTGTAGGCCAGAATTTTGGTTGGAAGCCAAACAGTGAGGACACTGTGTGGAGAGTGAACAAATCTTGCTTTTTTGACTGCTGGTGATTGCTGGATTGCATTTTTAGGTTCTTTCTGGACCTTTTCCTTTTTATCTTCTTAATACCCTTTTCTTCTTACACTTTTTAAACAGTTTTTTTTTTTTTTTTTCTTTCCTTTCTTCAGCTTACTAATTAAGGGAAGTGCCTAATTGCTCCCAGGTGTTTCAGGCCTATATAAGTTTGTGTAGAGCTCATCGTGAGCCTGCTCATCTTTGAGACTGGTTGAACTCTGTCCAAGTGGAACTTGTCTAAGTGGTGAGTTAAAACCAGGAGTTTATAACAGGAGGTTGTAACAGGGGTCATAGTACCTGTGCAGGGACCGTTGTCAGCCACATATCGCAAGACCATCATCTCCTCAGCATCCACATCGTCGCCACATCAACAGCCGCATCTTGGAGGATCATCGTCAGTCAAATCTCGCAGGACCATCATCTCCTCAGCATCCACATCGTCGCCACATCAACAGCCCCATCTTGGAGGATCATCGTCAGTCAAATCTCGCAGGACCATCATCTCCTCAGCATCCACATCGTCGCCACATCAACAGCCGCATCTTGGAGGATCATCGTCAGTCAAATCTCGCAGGACCATCATCCCCTCAGCATCCACATCGTCGCCACATCTCGCAGGAACATCATCTCCTCAGGAACCACACCGTCGCCACATCTCGCAGGATCTTCATCAGTCACATCTCGCAGGACCATCATCTCCTCAGCAACTACATCTCGTAGGACCATCCTCACCGCAGCCACCACACCGTCGCTACATCGACAGCCACATCTCGCAGGACCATCATCTACTCAGCATCCACATCGTCGCCACATCGACAGCCGCATCTCGGAGGACCATCGTCAGCCACATCTCGCAGGACCATCATCCCCTCAGCAACCACATCGTCGCCACATCTCGCAGGACCATCATCCCCTCAGCAACCACATCGTCGCCACATCTCGCAGGAACATCATCTGCTCAGGAACCACACCGTCGCCACATCTCGCAGGACCTTCGTCAGTCACATCTCGCAGGACCTTCGTCAGTCACATCTCGCAGGACCATCATCTCCTCAGCAACTACATCTCGCAGGACCTTCATCAGCCACATCCCGCAGGACCATCATCACCGCAGCCACCACACCGTCGCTACATCGACAGCCACATCTCGGAGGACCATCACCTCCCATCAACCGGACCTTCGCCACTTCGATAGCCACATCTCGCAGGACTATCATCTCGACAGTAACCACATCATCGCCACAACTCGCAGGACCTTCATCAGCCACATCTTGCAAAACCATTATCTCCGCAGCAACCACATTGTCGCCAAATCAATATCACCATCATCATACTTCTATTTTTTTTGCTCTCTCAGCATGTGCATCTACAAATACTCAGCGGAAACCCTTCGCAGGCTAAGAAACATCACCTCAACATTGCCAACGCCCATTCAAAAAATACTACAAAAAGAGCAATTACTAAGGATCAACCCTCAATCAACCACTAATCAAAGGAAGACCCCAACTCAGCCGCAACACTTAACATGCGCCTTGATTAACACCAGATCGGCAGTCAAGCACAGACAAGAAGTCCACGACTTCATCACCCAAAACAACTTGGATTGTCTCTTCATCACAGAAAGCTGGCTAACACCTGACTGCAACACCATCCTAACCGAATTGGTCCCTGAAAAATACAGGATCCTAACGGAGCATAGAATAGGAAAAAAAGGAGGAGGCCTAGCAGTGATCTTCAAATCTCACCTTACGCTCGGCAAACCCACGCTACAGAACCCAGTGCCTTTTATGGAGACACTTTCTTTACAGCTGCAAACAACACCCCAAGACAGCATTCATATACTGCTATGCTACAGACCACAAGGACCAAAGACAAATCTCCTGATACCCTTCACCGAATTTATTTCAATGCACACCCTGAAAACCAAAAATGTCCTGGTACTCGGAGATTTCAATCTCTGGGCAAACAACACCGAAGACCCCATCGCCTCTGCCTGCATAAACCAACTGGAAGAACTAGGTCTTCAACAACTGATAAATGCTCCAACGCATGGTTCAGGACACACTCTGGACCTCATCTTCAAACAAAATATCATCATCAACATACTCAACAACTCGCCGCTACCATGGACTGACCATCACGCCATCAAATTCGAAATCACCACCAACAACACCTTCCAGAAATCGAACCACTCAACAACGACATACTGGACCAGATCTCAGAAGAAGCTACACTCGGAACTCTTCAAAACTACACTATCCAACAAAATAACAACTTTAAATTTAAACCACTCGACGGAAAAAACACTCAACTCCTTAAACAAAGCGTTACTACAAACAGCAGACGCAATCGCTCCGAAACGCAGAACACTCATCCGCAATAAAAACTCTGGATGGTTTAATGGAACTCTAAAGCCCCATACACACGCTCGGACAATCCGCGGACCAGGTCGGTCGGATTTTGTCCGTCGTACTTTGTCCGATGTTGGTGTTGCGTACACACGGTCGGACTACGTTGTCGGAATATCCGGTCTGCAAGAACGTCGTGACGTAAGTCGTCGTCCACGAGATTACAAAAGGGAAGTTCAGCACCACGTCAGGCACCCGTTGGGCTCCTTCTGCTGATCCCGTGTTTATCGAGAGTTAGTGGAAGTTTGGTGACTTAAGATTCGCGCTTCTCAGTTTTCTGACTCAGATCGTTACTGCTCTTCAGTTTGTGCTTGTCGTGCGTATCTGTTTATTAGTGCGTGTAGTCAGTTCGCATTTGTTGGTCATTGCGGCCTATATCTTGATATAGGAAGCTTTGATTTGCACTGCTTATTGTCTGCTCGTTTCTGCTATTCAGTTCGTTCTTTCAGGCCTTGCTGTTTATCGGTGCTTTCTGTTTGTCCGTTCTGACCAGCCGACCTTTTGTGACCTTGTGAGCGATGTTTCCCGTGCGTACTCGTCGCCGAGTTCGTGCTGTACGCGGAATTGGTGTCGGGCTTTTAGCTTTGACCCAAGACCCGTCCATGAACAGAGTGACGAGGAGTATGTGGACCAAGAATTGGTTGCTTCAGCGTGACCAGTTCTCGCACATGCCTTTGCTTCGTGAGATCCGGGAGAATAATCCTGATGATTTCAGGAACTTTCTCAGGATGACGGACCCCGATTTTCACCGTCTTTTGGCTTTGCTGACCCCCTTTATCAGCCGGCAGGATACCTGCATGAGACAAGCCATTACTCCGGAGCAGAGGCTTGTCACGTTGAGGTACTTGGCGACAGGGAGAAGTCTTCAGGATTTGAAGTTCTCTTCAGGTATCTCTCCCCAGGCCCTGGGAATCATTATTCCAGAGACCTGTTCTGCCATCATTCAGGTCCTGCAGGAGGACTATATTAAGGTAACATTTCTACTTGACTATTCCCTTCTATGTATGCTCTGTTTGCTAATGTCTTCTATTTTTGACCTCCTTCCCTAATTACCATGATTGCAATATGCTCTAATATGCTGTGCCCCTTTTCTCCTTCATGCATTTTTCCCTTCACTTACCTCCCCAGCATGCTCTTCTGCCCCAATAGACACCTATGGCCTAGTCACTTAGGCAATGTATTTTGTCTGCTGCATAGTATTGTTTGCCCCCAAACACCCCCTAAAATATGCACAAATGTTTGCTGTGTGGTTTACTTCATGTAGAGCCCCTTTTTTATTTGTTTTTGGTGGGGGGGGGGGGCAAACTCATTATGAACCCCCTCCCCCAACTGCTCTGTCAGATGGTACCAATCCTCTATCTGCTGCCTTTCCCAAGGTCAATACACACTATATACCTACCTCTTTATAGTGGGCATCTTTACGGATGAATTCTGCAAAGCATGTAGTGCAAGGGGCTGCCTCCATACTTTCCATTTCCTCTTTTTTTGTCTTCTTTCCCTCCTATTAGCTTGCTTGTTAATTTCATAATGTCACAATGTGCTTGCCTTTTTTTTGTGGGTGGGGGGGGGGGGTTAATGTTATTTTATCTTTCCTGGGGGCTGCCAATAGTGTTAAGTACAGAGGGTCTGGCCAAACTAGCACACATTATTGAGCCATTTGCCAATCAATGAAGTGCAGAGGGTTACCTGTAACCCCCCCCCCCCCCCCCCCGCCAAAACCCTAGTTATTGCCAATGGCCCATCAGAAGTGGGGGGATTGATGGGGGGTGAGTCATCTGTGAAGGGGACCCTCTACTTTTCTGTGCAAATACTTTCCAGCCTCCAATTTTATACAATGCTCTTGTTCCAAGATGTTATTGTCTAATCTGCTTGCAATGTTTAAGTGCAAAGTGACTAATTTTTTTTTCTTGTTTCACTCCACAGTTCCCTTCCACGCCACAGGAATGGCAGACTGTGGCCTCCCACTTTGCCAGCCGTTGGGACTTTCCTAACTGCTGAGGGGCAATTGATGGGAAACACGTCTGCATCGTCCCACCGCCCAACTCGGGGTCCTACTATTATAATTATAAAGGGTTTAATAGTGTAGTGATGTTGGCGGTGGTGTCGGCGACATATGAATTTATGTATGTGGACGTGGGGATGAACGGCCGGATCTCGGATGGTGGTGCCATTACGCACACGGAGTTCTACTGGCGTCTCCAAAGTGGCAGTCTGTGCTTGCCACCTCCAGAGGAGAATGCCGAAGGACTCCCCTTCGTCTTTGTCGCAGATGAAGCGTTTGCGTTGACTCCCCATCTGATGAGGCCGTTCCCGATGAGGACCCTCACCCCGGACCAGAGGGTCTTCAACTACAGGCTGTCCAGAGCCAGAAGAGTGGTGGAGAACACTTTTGGCATCCTGGCCAGCCGCTTCCGCCTGTTCCTGACGGCATTTCACTTGGCGGAATACAAACTGAACCACATAGTTCTTGCCTGTTGCATATTGCACAACTTCCTCAAAAGACATAACAGGAACTATGTGGTGCCCGTTGGCCCAGATGTGGAGGGCCCTCCAAATGCGGACCTCACAGCCCTTCAAGTGGCACGTCCAGGCTTGCCCCCTCTAAATGCCTGCGTGGTCCGCGAGCAATATATGGAGTACTTTGTGGGTAGGGGGGCCATTGCTCTGCCTGACGATGTGTGAGAGGCATTTTTTAATAAATCTGATATTTTAACCAACCTCTGATTTATTGTCATTTCAGTCTTCTTTTTAGCTTATTTTACTTTGACATTTTTTCCCTTTGCCTTCAACAGTGGGAATGCACTTTCTGGGCAAAAGGAGGTAACAGTCTCTTCTTCCCAAAAAGATTATTCTCATGTTGTGTGTTTGCTACCTAATCTTTGGTCTAGAGAAGGTTTGTCCTGCATAACTGACAGCCAAAATACTCCTTTTCATCACCAGGTCTGACATGTGTGTATTCTGAAAAATGCTGTGATCCGTGTTTTCGTGCAAAGCACTGTGGGTGTCATTTACATAAGTCAAATCCGCTATGCTCTACAAGTGCATTGAAAAAGTTCCCTGGGAAAGGAAATTGCAGTGCAAAGTGGATTTGCCTTTAGTAAATAACACCCATTGCCCCCCATATCCTTTACATTTTACATACATAATGCATTGTGTTTTTTAAATAAGGAAGCCACACATTTCGAAAAATAAAAAAGTTTACTTGGAAAACATTCACAAGTGCGTTTACAATCTTCACGCCAAAACTGACAACATCTTGGTTATTTACAACATTGTTTACAAAGATTACGCAATTGGTAAAACCAGGCATGGAGCTAAGCAGAACCTATGAAGTAGGAAAGTTCAACTTTGTAAAGTGAAGACAAGATCAGACATGACTATATGTTCAAAGTGTGTTTGATCTTGCCTTCATCACATGGGGGGGTCACCCCCGAAAAGTGGAAATTTGGAACATGCACACAATTTGGGTCTGAAAATGGTCATTAGATGGTAAAACACATGCCTAGAAGCTTCAAAAGTGCCATTTTCCATCATGGGGATGAATGGACGTTTTTTGGGGGTGCAACCCCTTCACCACAACCACTTTCGTAGTTCGTAAAGTGTTTGCACCCCCAAAAAAACGTTGGCATTCATCCACCATGATGGGAGCTAGCACATGTGGACACAATGTGTGCATGTTCCAAATTTCACACAGTTTTTAAGTTGCAAATGTGTTCAGAAGCTGGCACAAATGTGTGTTAATTACTTGCGTTTTCATATTTTTCCTAAAACATCAATGATGTTCTTCAATTTTTGTTGAACATCATTGATGTTTTGCTTTATGTAATCTAGATCTCTATTGCAGACCATTATCTCTCCGATGAGTACGTGGGCACTCTCTGTGGTAAAGTGCGATTTTTCTTCCACAACATCCACGTCACCTAAAAACCACAAACAAACAAAAATGGGGTGTTGGAAATGAGGCAGCCATACATGGATTAGCTTACCAGTAGCTGTGTTCTCCAACACTCACCTGTTGTGGTGACAATTTCTCCAAGTTCGATGATCTCTCCTTCCTCCTCCTCCTCCTCCTCTGCTTCTGCTCTTTCCCCTTTTTTGGGAGGTGTTGGTTTGGGGGTTTCCGCAGACGGCCCAAGTTTTCTCTCCCCTATGAGAATGTACAAAAGGAAGATTTAGCAAGACTATCTATTGAGGGCAGAAATAGGAAATGACAAACATTGCTTGAAAGTGACGGACACTATTTTAGTTTGGCCAGTTACAAATGGCAACAACATGAATGTAGTCACTTTGTAAAGGTGCTAAACTGACTAGCTTTTTGGTAGAAGTTTGTGTGATGGAGACCCCCCTCTAGTATCCACTGGAGCACATGTGTGGAAAAGCCTAATAAAAAGGGGGTTTGGGTGTCCCAGCACTAGTGCTCTAGAGTCCAGATGGGTAAACAGCTACTGGGTGACCTCTCCTTTACATTGAATAAATTGGCTTGACATTCTTGATGACATTTCTAGTGAGAACAAACTTCCTTTCCCCAAAAAAAACACCAAACCACGTATTATAAGTGGCCGAACGTTCGAGGTTGCGTACGATCGAATGGACACACACACGACCATGACAGTGGCAGAAAGATCGAGGCTGAGTACGATCGAATGCACAGACGAACATGAAAGTGGCCATTTTGGAATGTACAACTTTGTAAAAATCAAACCACATGGAGCAGTATGCAAGCAAGAAATCAAACACAAAACACAACTACTTACTTTTTTGAAGAATTCGCTTGATCTTTCTGTACTGATCGGCCTCCCTCAGTTTCAGGTCTGACCAGCGTTTCCTCAGTTGCTCCTTGGATCGTTGTACCCCAAAATGATTGTACAGCCTTCTCACAACTTTAGACATGATCTTGGCCTTGCGGACATTGGGGTTGAGGTAAGGCCCATACTTCCCATCATAGTCGCTCCTCTTTAATATGTCCACCATCTCCAACATTTCTCCAAATGACATATTTGAGGCCTTGAATTTCAGGCTCCGGGATCGG
>CM053029.1:308069437-308284632 GCA_028564925.1 Lithobates sylvaticus | reverse complement strand
CGGTCGGACAAAGTTGTCGGAAAATCCGATCATTCTGAACGTGGTGACGTTTGTTGCCTATGACGGGACTACGTAGAGGCTAGTAGCCAATAGCTTTGGTCTTGTAATGTGATCTGAGCATGCGTAGCACTTTGTCCGGTCGGACAACCGTACACACGATCGGATTTGGTGTGATCGGACCGTGTTGTCGGCAAATCTTTCCAGCAGGAGATAAGACTTTGTCCGTCAGACAATCCGACGTACACTGTCCGATGGTGCATACACACAGTCTGATTTTTCAACAACATTGTCCGATCGGACAGAATCCATGAAAAAGTCCGACCGTGTGTATGGGGCTTTACTGGGATGGATATGATGCAGACAATACGGAAAGTGGGGTATAATTCTCTGCGTCTTTTCCTCTGTGGGGAAAAGAAGAATTTTTGGAGGCGGATGAAGATACGATCAGGTTGTTTGTAGATTAGAGATGTTTCAATAACAGAGAACTTGTGGTTTCCTCTGATGGTTGTTGGTGTACCCGAAAAGCATAGAAGTAAACAAAACATAACAAACTAAAATAGGAACAAACTTAATGAACTGGTAAAAATAGAATCCGGAGAGGGATCCGTGAACATTGTGCCATGTTAAAAAGAACTGGAGGGTACAGGATATATATCCATGTTTGACCATAGCCGGGGAAAGGTTATGGTAAGGGAGAAGGCGGTTGATTAGGTGCCTCCGTTGGATTTTTACTTCTGCAAAGAATGTTTGTAGGACACAACCTGCCAATCTGCTTGTGTGTGTGGAGCCCTGCCAACTTGGATGGGATCGGAGGGTGAATTTATAATGATACCCCACTGACGCAGAGTGGATAGCCCTTCCTCCAGTGATTCTTTGGAGCAGGTATGGATGTTCACCTTTTTGGACTTTTAACACACTTTAAATGTTGGGGAAGAGGTGGCAGGGTCTTGTTTTCACTGCCATCCCACATTCTAGTATTATTTATCATCTACATTGTATACACTTTTTTGTTTCATTTAAGAAATGTTTTGGAGTACATAATTTTCCATGTGACATCTGCTACTGCTCTGAACCCCCTTCCTGGGAATGGACTTCTAAGCTGTATTAGGCTATTAGCACCATCTATGAGTAATTATCAAATACTTGTGGTTGTTTTAGAGGCTGGGGACCATCTTACTGCTCCTGAGGCAGGTTTATTTAGATATGACATCTGTATTTTTGCACACTTCACTTATTACTCCCTTTTTACATATACCTGTATATGTGTTTATATATATATATATATATATATATATATATATATATACACATACATTCTATCCCCCTCCCATATTTCACATTAGGTTATCTCTGTATAACTCCCGTGGGCCCTGCCGGGGGGGGGGGGATTTTTGGCGCTCCTTTTCTCCACTTCACTGGATCCTGCAATATTGTTTTTACATTTTGGTTGGCTGTGCGCTGTGTATCCACTCTTAGGCACTGTGAGTAATTCCTTTGCTACCTCTCTCTTTTCTTCTCTGCGCTCATCTGCTTTATTTATATTGCAGAGTGCCTGTGATTATGTTCTAATATGTGTTTTTTTTGTAGAAGATATTTACCAAGGCTGTTTAAACCCATCTTGAAGAAGGAGGATATTGGACTCCAAAACGTGTTGGTGTTTGGTTTATACGCCCATTTCATTATTGCATATTGATTTGATGCTATTTTGTGATACTAATAAATACTTTGAATTTACTTTATGTTCAGCCTGCGTCTGTACACCTTTTGAGCCTAAAAAGTCTAGCCTGTTTTCTTGGGGAGTTTTCTTCCTACCTTCCTCCAGAGATGACACCGTCGTAGTAGCTCCATCATGTGTGATGGACAATGTTGCCAGGTACTTCCATTTGTGTGGAATGTGGTAGTTGTGGAGGGCTTTAAAGATGGTGGCCAAGTTATGTCTGCACTGAAGAGTGTGTCTGGAAAGTTGCAGGGTTTTTTAAGGGGCTAGACATTGGCCAGGTTTACGAAAAGTGTATAGGAGAATTTTGGTAAAAGTGTAGCCTGAGCAAAACGTCCCTGGGAATTTTGTCTGCCAGGGATGACGGTTTGGGTACACTGTGGACCCTATCAACTATGAATTCCAGGGCCAACGGTGCAGGTACTAAGGCTGAAAACATGTTTTGTACATATAGAAGGAGTTGTGTAGCATTCACTGTCTCTGGTATTCCTATAATTTTTAGGTTATTCCTCCTGAATCTAACCTCTAAATCAGCTATTTTGTCTCTCATCCATGAAATTTCAATACCGTGTGCAATATGTGCATCCACAAAGGTGTTAAAGGAGGTAGAATATTCTCCCATGGCTTTCTTCTCATGGTCAACCCTTTCTCCCAGAATCTCCTCCTGACATTTCCTGACTGTAGAGAACATGTCTGTTACACTCCGGGTATGGCGGGAAGTCAATGAGGCGATAGCACGGGTTGTATTGGAGGACCGGTTCTAATGTTGCTACTGGTTTTCACCAGAGCCCGCCGCAAGGCGGGATGGACTTGCAGCGGCGGTAGCAACCAGGTTGTGTCCTCCAATAGCAACTCGACCCCACTGACAGCTGAGACAGGCACGGTACACAGGGATAAGGCAGAGGCGAGGTCAAACGTAGCAAAAGGTCGAGGCAGGTGGCAATGGTTCGTAGTCAGGGGCAACAGCAGGGGTCTGGATACACAAGCAGGAGCAAAACACACAAACGCTTTCACTGGGCACTACGGCAACACAAGATCCGGCCAGGATAGGAAGGGGAAGTGGGTTTATAAGGAATTTGGGTGTAACAGTAATTTGGGCCAGGCACCAATCACTTGTGCGCTGGCCCTTTAAGACATAGCCGAGTTGCGCGCGCGCGTCTGGGGAGCGGGGACGCGCGCGCCGGGAGAAACAGGCGGGGCAGGTGAGGAGAGAGAGATGCGATCCCCGGGCGGACGGAGGCCGCCGCGAGGATCGCATCCCATCGGCAGAGCAGCGCCTGCGGTCAGAGGAGCTGACCGAGGCGCTGCAGGACAACGGGCGACGTGAGCGCTCCGGGATGGATGGGACACCCGGAGCGCTCGGCGTTACAGTACCCCCCCTTGGGTCTCCCCCTCTTCTTGGGTCTCCCCCTCCTCCTGGAGCCCCAGAAGCTGAGGATGAGATCTTTGTCTATGATGTTACCCTCAGGTTCCCAGGACCTCTCCTCAGGACCACAATTCTCCCAGTCAACAAGATAGAACCGCTTACCTCAGACGGTTCTAGAGGCGAGGATCTCTTTAACGGAGAAGATGTCGGAGGACCCGGAGACAGGAGCAGGAGCGATGACCTTGGGGGAAAAGCGATTAATGATAAAGGGTTTGAGGAGGGAAACATGGAAAGAGTTGGGAATGCGGAGGGAAGGGGGAAGATGCAGTTTATAGGACACGGAATTGATCCGAGCCTTGACCTTGAATGGACCGAGGTAGCCGGGACCCAACTTGTAACTGGGGATGCGGAACCTGATGTACCTGGAGGAGAGCCACACCCTATCACCAGGGGAGAAGACAGGAGGAGGTCTTCTTTTACTGTCAGCATGTTTCTTCATGGGAGAAGAGGCCAGGGCAAGCGACTTTTGGGTCTCTTTCCAGATGGACGACAGTTCTTGGGTGACTTCGTCTACAGCAGGGACTCCGGAAGAAGTGGGGAAGGGTAGGGGGGGGGGTAGAGGATGACGGCCGTATACTACAAAGAAGGGTGATCTAGAGGAGGACTCAGACTCTTTCAGGTTGTAAGAAAATTCGGCCCAGGGCAAGAGGTCAGCCCAGTAGTCTTGACGAGCAGAGACAAAGTGTCGCAGGTAGGCCCCAAGGATTTGGTTGACTCTCTCCACTTGTCCATTGGACTGTGGATGGTAGGCAGAGGAAAAGTCCAGTTTGACTTTTAATTGACTGCAGAGGGCTCTCCAGAATTTAGACACAAACTGAACGCCTCTATCCGAGACGATGTGAGATGGAAGTCCATGAAGACGAAAAATCTGGAGGAAGAAATGTTTTGCAAGTATAGGTGCAGAAGGGAGACCTGGAAGCGGGACAAAATGCGCCATTTTGGAGAAGCGATCAACGACCACCCATATGGCTGTATGGCCGTGGGAAGGAGGAAGGTCCGTGATGGAGTCCATAGCTATGTGGGCCCAAGGTTGTTCCGGCACAGGCAAAGGATGAAGAAGACCAGAAGGCTTTTGGTGAGGGGTCTTGTCTCGAGCACATATAGTACAGGCTTGTACAAAGTCCGTCACATCCTTTTTTAAGGAGGGCCACCAGTAATACCTTGAAATCAGTTGGGAGGACTTCTTGACTCCAGGATGACCAGCTAGCTGAGAGGAGTGGCCCCATTTGAGAATCTGAAGACGAAGACGTGGGGGGACCAAGGTTTTCCCAGGAGGAACTTGCACCAAAGAGGCAGGGGCAGAAGAGATCAGACACTCAGGGGGTATAATGTGTTGTACCGGAGACTCGGACTCAGAAGTATCGGTGGAACGTGATAGGGTGTCAGCCCTGACATTTTTGTCCGCGGGACGGAAATGGATCTCAAAATTGAAGCGAGCAAAAAACAACGACCACCTAGCTTGACGTGGGTTTAATCGCTGGGCAGACTGGAGATAAGAGAGATTTTTGTGATCCGTGAAGATCGTGATGGGGTGAACGGATCCCTCAAGGAGATGTCTCCATTCCTCAAGTGCCAGCTTAATGGCCAGTAATTCACGGTCTCCGATGGCATAGTTCTTTTCGGGGGGAGAAAAGGTCTTAGAAAAAACCCACAGGTTATGTTCTTGCCCTTAGAATCTTTCTGAAGAAGCACAGCTTCAGCTCCCACAGAGGAGGCATCGACGTCCAGGAGAAACGATTTGGGAGGAGCAGGCCTGGACAAAACGGGTGCAGAGGCAAAGACAGACTTAAGGTGGTTAAATGCCTCATCAGCTTGAGGAGGCCAGGACCTAGGATTCGCAGCCTTTTTGGTTAGCGCCACAATAGGCGCGACAATGGTGGAGAAGTGAGGAATAAACTGGCGATAATAATTGGCGAATCCGAGGAACCGCTGGATGGCCCGTAGTCCAGTAGGACGTGGCCAGTTTAGGACGGCGGAAAGCTTCTCAGGGTCCATTTGGAGACCTTGTCCAGAGACTAAGTAACCCAGGAAGGGAAGACTGCAGCGTTCAAAGAGACATTTCTCTAGTTTGGCGTAAAGATGGTTATCTCGGAGCCGTTGGAGTACTTGACGGACATGAAGACGATGCACCTCCAAGCTAGAGGAGAAAATCAGGATATCATCCAGATAGACAACAACACAAGAGTACAGCAAATCCCTGAAAATCTCATTTAGAAAGTCTTGGAAAACCGCAGGAGCATTGCATAAACCAAAAGGCATGACGAGATATTCAAAGTGTCCGTCACGGGTGTTAAAGGCGGTTTTCCTTTCATCGCCTTTACGGATACGGATGAGATTATATGCGCCCCGAAGGTCCAGCTTGGTAAAAATTCTTGCTCTGCGCAAACGGTCGAAAAGTTCAGAGATAAGGGGCAGCGGGTAACGATTTTTTACAGTGATCTTATTAAGATCACGATAGTCAATGCAGGGACGTAAGGACCCGTCCTTTTTGGCGACAAAGAAGAATCCTGCTCCAGCAGGGGAAGAAGACTTGCGGATGAAACCTCTTTTGAGGTTTTCCTGGATGTAGTCTGTCATAGCTTGTGTCTCCGGGATGGAGAGAGGGTAGATCCTGCCCCGGGGCGGAGTGGTTCCAGGAAAAAGATCAATAGGGCAATCAAAGGGTCTATGTGGCGTCAGGACCTCAGCTTGTTTCTTGCAAAATACATCGGCAAAGTCCCGGTAGGGCTGGGGGAGACTAGGCAGAGAGGTAGCGACGAAAACTTGTTTAGTGGGCACTGCTTTGAGGCAATGCCTGTGGCAGGAGGGACCCCAACTTTTGATGTCCCCCGAGGCCCAGTCGAGGGTAGGAGAATGTAGCTGGAGCCAGGGTAGGCCCAAAAGGTTTTGACCATTTACAGAGGTGATGAAAAAAGGCTTGACGAGACGGATAACTGGAACATTAAATTTGTTGATGAGTGAGGCTTCAATGAAGTTTCCTGCAGAACCAGAGTCCAGAAAGACCACAGCGGAGAAAGAGGAATTCTTAGGCAACGAAATCCTCACTGGAACAGTCAGACGTGGAGAGGAGGAATCCCCACCTAGTAACGCCTCTCCCACGTTAGCTAGGTGTGAGCGTTTCCCTGACGCTGAGGGCGGATAGAGCAATCCTTTAAATAATGGTCAGGACTGGCGCAATACAGGCACAGATTATGGTCTCAGCGTCGAGTCCTCTCTTGTGTGGCCAGGCGAGACTGATCCACTTGCATAGCCTCCTCAGCGGGAGGCACAGGAACAGGTTGCAGAGGATTCTGGAAGAGAGGAGCCAGGTGAGGAAACCGCCTGACGCGAACCAAGTCTCTTTCTTGGCGTAGCTCTAGGCGTCGTTCGGAATAACGCATGTCAATGCGGGTGGCCAGCTGGATGAGTTCGGACAGGGTAGCAGGAATTTATCGTGCGGCCAGCACATCTTTGACGTGACTGGATAGGCCCTTTTTGAAGGTCACGCAGAGGGCCTCATTGTTCCAAGAGAGTTCAGATGCCAGGGTGCGGAACTGAATGGCGTAATCGCCTACTGAAGAATTCCCCTGGACAAAGTTCAGGAGAGCCGTCTCGGCAGAGGAAGCCCGGCTGGCTCCTCGAAGACACTGCGAACTAAAGAAAAGAAGGCCGGGATTGAAGCTGTGGCAGGATCGCCCCGGCCCCAAAGCGGTGTAGCCCAGGCTAGGGCCTTATCAGATAGCAGGCTAACCACGAACGCCACCTTTGACCGCTCTGTGGGGAATTGGTCCGATAACATCTCCAGATGGAGGGAACACTGGGATAGGAACCCTCGGCACAGTTTGGGATCCCCGTTGAACTTGTCAGGAAGAGACAGGCGGATTCTAGCGGCAGCAGCTCGCGGTGGAGGAGATGCCGGAGCAAGAGGTGGAGATGGCAGAAGCTGCTGCAGCATAGCAGTCAACTGCGCCAATTGCTGACCCTGTTGAGCGACCACCGTGGTCAGGTCCGAGAGGCTTGGCAGCGGGACCTCAGCGGGATCCATGGCCGGATCTACTGTTACGCTCCGGGTATGGCGGGAAGTGGGAGGTGGATCCCCTATGTCAATGAGGCGATAGCACGGGTTGTATTGGAGGACCGGTTCTAATGTTGCTACTGGTTTTCACCAGAGCCCGCCGCAAGGCGGGATGGACTTGCAGCGGCGGTAGCAACCAGGTCGTGTCCTCCAATAGCAACTCGACCCCACTGACAGCTGAGACAGGCACGGTACACAGGGATAAGGCAGAGGCGAGGTCAAACGTAGCAAAAGGTCGAGGCAGGTGGCAATGATTCGTAGTCAGGGGCAACAGCAGGGGTCTGGATACACAAGCAGGAGCAAAACACACAAACGCTTTCACTGGGCACTACGGCAACACAAGATCCGGCCAGGATAGGAAGGGGAAGTGGGTTTATAAGGAATTTGGGTGTAACAGTAATTTGGGCCAGGCACCAATCACTTGTGCGCTGGCCCTTTAAGACATAGCCGAGTTGCGCGTGCGCGCCTGGGGAGCGGGGACGCGCGCACCGGGAGAAACAGGCGGGGGCAGGTGAGGAGAGATAGATGCGATCCCCGGGCGGACGGAGGCCGCCGCGAGGATCGCATCCCATCCCATCAGAGGAGCTGACCGAGGCGCTGCAGGACAACGGGCGCCGTGAGCGCTCCGGGATGGATGGGACACCCGGAGCGCTCGGCGTTACAATGTCATTATGTAGGGAAGATCTGAGTGACATTAGCATGTCCTTTAAGACAGTGTCAGAGACTGGCTGGCCAGATGTAGGGAATCCTGCAATGGGATCTAGTGCATCTGAGGCACTAGGCCCCTGTGCGGCTTGCAGTCCACTCTTTGCTGGGCTTTTGGTTGTGGGGGTTGAGGCTGCTGATGATGATCCACTGCCTTGGAATGCCTGTGTGCCATTGGGGTGTTTTTTGGCTGGGCTGGGAGGTGAGGCTATGGCCCGTTTGTTTGCTCAGGAGATCTTTCGCTTACTTAAATCGTCCAGCCCAAATCATCTCTGCCTTCGCCTTGGTCACATCTATAGAGACGCTCTCCTGTGTTCCTGTTAAAGACTTGCTTGGCTGACATTCCTTCTGGCTCCAGATCCTGCTTGCTGTTCTACTACGCTCATCTCTGGCTCCCTGGCATTTTGGCTTGTCTGATTATCTGTTCCGGTTCCTGAACTCTGGCTATGTTTTGACTACGTTTACTCTGTTTACCTTTTTTATTATTGTTAAACAAGTGTGATTTAACTGTACTTCTGTCTCAATCTGATTAATGGTTTCTGACAAAAGCAAACAAATGACACAGGGAATGTAACTACACTAATACTTAAAGCGGTTCTGCACACATTTCATTTAGTAAATCTCTTTGCCTTCAAAATCAGGCAAAGAGTACTAAATGAAGTGTGTTTTTTTTTCCACTTACCTTGTAATCGCTGACTTCCTTTCCTCTGTCTCTGCGGCGGTGGGCGGGGTCTCTGCGTCGATCGTCGTCGCGCCGCACTGTCTCCTGGGATCTGGTGTCATTGATCCCAGGAGTCAGTGCGGACATCTTCCGAAATCCGCGAGATTTCGGAAGATGTGGCCGAAATCTCGCGAGATTTCGAAAGATGTGTCCGAAATCTCGCGAGATTTCGGGCGATGTCCACGAACGTGAGCTACACTTTGCCGTTACTGCGCACGCGCGAGATCGGCGCAGTAATGGCGGTGCATGCTGGGCCATCTGAAGTGCCTGTGTGGGTTCACATGCCCACAGGCAAGATGGCCCCCAGCAGGAAATATTTTATAAATCTCTTTTATCTGACGAAAACCGGCAGCAGCGATTTAGAGAAATAGGACACGTGAGTACCTAAACTAGCTCTCATAGGCAATTACATTGCACTAAAAAAAAAAAAAACATACAGACAGTGCAGAACCACTTTAATAGTTACAACAGTGTACCTGTATGAAAGTAAACACAAACTTTAACTAGGTACACAACTTTTGGTACCCCTAAAACTTATAAGCCCAAATCAAAATCTTTTCCTATCCTGCAAGGCAATTCCAACATTTGGGCCTTTGTGATACAGGTCACAAAGGAAATAGAATCCACCAATTGGAAGGGTGGACCCCGAACCAACCTTCGAAAAGACCTAAAAGAAGCGTTACATAATTTGAAATCAAATAGCAACATTGTAATCAAACCATCCGACAAGGGTGGGAATTTGGTCATATTGGATATAGAGAAGTAGGAAAAGATGTGTTTAGACATTATATCAAACAAGGTATGGTACAGAACGGTCCCAGCCTCACATGTAAACTATTATATGAACAAATATAGAGGAATAATAATGAAGGCCCGTTTGAATGGCACCATAGATGCTAAAACTTTTGAGTTTTTAGACATGACTACATTTACCACCCCAACCTTTTATGCCTTGCCAAAGGTACACAAGAGCTTAACGTCCCCACCAGGCCGCCCCATAATTTCAGGCTGTGGATCCTTAACAGAAAAAGCCAGTCAGTTGGTTGATGAGTATCTGTATCCACACGTTAAATGTTTATTCTCATATGTAAAGGACACCATAGAACTTCTAAAAAGCACAGACGGCCTACAGATACCCACAAATGCGTGGCTGGTGGCCATTGACATAGAGGCTCTTTATAACTCGATACCACACAAAAAAGGTGTCGAGGTGATAGGTGAGTTCTTGATGGAAAGAGATATTGATTCATGGAAGTACAATGAGTTTGTATTGGAGCTTCTCAGCTTCATTCTGATGCACAATATATTTGTGTTCAAGCGCTCCCACTACCTCCAGGTGCAGGGTGTCGCTATGGGGGCAAAATGTGCGCCCTCATATGCGAACCTGTACCTGGGGGGGTGGGAGCGAGACCTGTTTTCGGATAAGAGTGGGATTGAGTCTATTAGTAAAATAATATCATGGAGCCGTTACATTGATGACGTCCTCATGATATGGTCAGGATCTAAGGAGGACCTCACGGTTTTTCTTGATGAACTACAAATTAATGAATACAACTTAAAATTTACTTTTAACTATGATCAGAAAAGGATTACTTTTTTAGACGTGGAACTTTATGTTGATGAGAAGGGAACATTATGTTCCACTCTTTACAGAAAAGCCTCAGCAGGCAACAGTATGTTGCATGCTAGCAGCTCACATCCTGAGAAATTGATTAGAAGCATTCCCTATAGCCAGTTCCTACGAATCAAGCGGAACTGTACACATTTCGCTGACTTTCAGCGGGAGGCAAATCTTCTACGTGATCGCCTCCTCCTGAGAGGATACAGCAAAACATGCCTGCGGAGGGCTTACAATCAGGTGGTGGGCATAAACAGACAGCTTCTGCTCTATAAACCTAGACGAGCGAAGACGCAGGAAAGTACACGCATTATTACCAAATACAACAGACAACATAATAAGGTACGCAACATATATAAAAAGTTCTGGTACCTGTTATCCACTGATCAAAAAATCTCAAAGTATATCAAGCCATATCCCAAAATCACATATAGAAGATCACGCTCCTTGCGTGACACGCTTGTGAGCAGTCATCATACAAATGAGCAGAAAAACACTAAACAGACCCCAGGAACATACAGTTGCGGTAAATGCAACTTTTGTCGTTTCATTTTAGAGGGCAAAAGTATAGACTTACCAGATGGAAAAACTTGGACTCCAAAATATCGAACAAACTGTCAATCCGTGGGATCAGTATACTTGATGAAATGCTTGTGTGGAGCATTTTATGTGGGGAAAACCAAACGCCCACTTTTTTGCCGCATAAGAGACCATGTATCCCTTATCTCCAAGCACAAAATGGAGACACCTATCAGTCGTCATGTAGGTTTATATCACAAATTTAATCTTGACTATGTTGGATTCTTTAGTCTTGAACACTTACCCAAACAAGAACGGGGGGGCGATTTAGATAAGAAACTATTGCAAATCGAAAACCAGATGGATCTACTTATTAAAAGCGACCCGGCATCCGGGTCTTAATGAGGGGATCAGTTTTAAACCCTTCCTTTAATTACAGAACAGGATGAAACCCTTCTCTCTCCCCCCAATTTTTTCGTATATATGGGGGACTCTCTCAAATAGAGATCCAACCCTGTCTGATTCTTCTTTTATTGTCTAAAAATTGTATGCCCCCCTTTTCTTTCTTTCCCCCTTTGATGTGCCTAGATTTGGAGCCGGGACCTGATAGAGTGTAGGGGTCCCCTTGTTTTCCATCTTCATGAGGGGCTCTACTCGACTCGCCCGTTTGGACCCAGGGTGTGCTCGCCCTTTAAATTCTCCCCTCTGCGCAGGGGTAGAATTACATATAACAGTGTTTATATAATCTTTTTTGTATTGTTCAAATAATCATACACATTCATACTTAACCACTTCCCGCCCGGTCAATAGTAAATTGACGTCCGGGAAGTGGCTTCGTTATCCTGACTGGGCGTCATATGACGTCCTTCAGGATAACAGCCGCCGCGCGCCCGTGGGGGCGCGCATCGCGGCGATCGGTGGAGCGGTGTGTCAGTCTGACACACCGCTACACTGATCTCGGTAAAGAGCCTCCGGCGGAGGCTCTTTACCACGTGATCAGCCGTGTCCAATCACGGCTGATCACGATGTACACAGGAAGAGCCGTTGATCGGCTTTTCCTCACTCGCGTCTGACAGACGCGAGTAGAGGGGAGCCGATCGGCGGCTCTCCTGACAGGGGGGGTCTGCGCTGATTGTTTATCAGCGCAGCCCCCCCTCAGATGCCCACACTAGACCACTAGGGAAGCCCCCAGGACCACCAGGAAGCCCCCAGGACCACCAGGGAAGCCCCCAGCATGTGGATGGCCAGGTACATCCCCCATGGCCATCCACATGTTAAAAAAAAAATCAAAAATATGCCAATCAGTGCCCACAGATGGGCACTGATTGGCACATCATATTTAATAAAAAAAAAAGTAAAAAAAAAGGATTCCCAGCAATGCCACCCATAAGTGTTATTAGTGCCACTCATCAGCGTCCATCAGTGCCACCTATCAGTGCCCATCCGTGCCCACCCATGCCCACCTATCAGTGCCCATGCATGCCACCTATCAGTGCCCATGCATGCCACCTATCAGTGCCCATCCATGCCACCTATCAGTGCCACCTATATGTGTGCATCAGTGCCACCCATAAGTACCCGTCAGTGCCGCCTATGAGTGCCCATCAGTGCCACCTGAGTGCCCATCAGTGCGGCATACCAGTGCCACCTATCAATGCCCATCAGTGCCACCTATCAGTGCCCATCAGTGCCGCCTATCAGTGCCCATCATCAGTACCACCTCATCGGTGCCCCCTAATTGGTGCCACCTCATCGGTGCCCATCAGTGCCGCCTTATCAGTGCCCATTAGTGCCGCCTTATCAGTGCCCGTCAGTGAGGAAGAAAACGCACTTATTTACAAAAAAAAATTAACAGTGACAAAGAAAAACTTGTTTTTTTTGCAAAATTTTCGGTCTTTTTTTGTTTGTTGCGCAAAAAATAAAAATCGCAGAGGTGATCAAATGCCACCAAAAGAAAGCTCTATTTGTTGGAACAAAATGATAAAAAATTTGTTTGGGTACAGTGTAGCATGACCGCGCAATTGTCATTCAAATTGCGACATCGCTGAAAGCTGAAAATTGGCTTGGGCGGGAAGGTGTCTAAGTGTCTGGTATTGAAGTGGTTAAAGATGGAATCACAGTGGCCCAATTCTGGGGCACACTGTTGCTCTAATGTATGTTGATGTCATAATTAAAAGTATAATTTTTGCACTGAACATGTGTATATGAGACGTCATGCTTATTAATAATATTTTTTCTTTCCTCCCCCCCCCCCCCCTTTTTTATTTATTTATTTTTTTTACCTTATGGTCCTTCACCTTATGGTCTTTCTCCTTCTTTTCCCCTTTCTTTCTTATTTTTTATTTTCAATTTTATATTTATTTTTCTTTTTTCTTTAATAGCTTGGACAGATTGGTAGCATTTTTGGTCCACAAGGGGTCTATATAACATCGACATGCAGGGGGACCCATATGGCTTTGAGCTCTGGGCTTTGGGGACCCGTATGGACTTCTCTGGATGCAGGGTGGGGTTGTACCCACCACCATATTTTGGTGGTGGTTTATCTTTCCCCCCCTTGCACCCAGATCGGGGATTGCTCTGCGGTGCTAGCCATGCCCAGCAGTCGCGGCAACATACATCTGATCCCTTACGGACTCCTCTCTGACATAGGCTCTTTTCTATTGTCAGCAGAGGATGCCCGGGGGAGGCCCCGGCTGAATATGAACCGGAAGGGTCCCATGCATTGGAGGATTTCCGGTTCCTGGGCGTCAGACGCCGCATCAATTCCCGCCAAACGTCCGCGTGACGTCAGCGCGGCGTGACGTCACACGCCGCGCATTTGGCGCCACGGGGGTAGACTACTTAAACCCAGTCTGACAGTTTGTCAGACTGTGGTGAAGCTGGGAGGCTCGGGGAACACTGTGAACCGGAACAATAGGTAAATATACAGACTATACTCTTTGGCATACAGAGAAATTGCTGTCTAAGCAAATTGCTAACAAATTCACTTTAATATATCCTTATATCTAACTCATAGGAATTGTCCGGTATAACTTTGTCCCCATATGGGGTTATCTGCATTGGCAGACAAATCACCGGAACAACATACCCTGGTGTTTTACACACTCCACCATAAGGTAGGGGGGATTAAAATCACGGGGGGTATAGCGATATGAACTTAGATTTCTGTAACCTTACTGGAGCTCTTTCCCTCTATGTACCCACAGAACTATTTTGTCATTTTATGACACTATTCAACACTAAGACAGATCTGGTTCCTTCCCTTCATTTGAAGGTAGACCCGAGCCTCCTTTTGATTTTTCTTCATGAGTTGCCAGAGAGGTAGGTTTGGTTTGACAAAATATCGGGCCCAATCAAGCCACCCTCTTGTACTTTGGCTAAAATGCAATAAATTGTATGTAAATACTAAATAAGTACTTTTTGTACTCTACAGGCCCTGTGCCAATTTAGATTCAGCAACTATAGGAATTTTACTCTCCCCCTACGGGTCCCCAGCCATATTTCTTGGCTCTGGTCATCTGGTATAGCCCTGTATGGACCCACTTGGAGGACACCCTGTTGCGAATCTGTCCTAGCTTTTCTTTGTCACTCTGGGAATGTGCAGACTCTCTGATATTGGAGGTAAGAGTTTGCACACACACTTGGGGACCCCACTATGACGTAATTATCATTATATGTTCATATAGCTGAATTGTAAATAAATAATTTTGTTTTTTTCATATACTAAACTATGCTTTGTCTCATATGCATACCTTAGAACAAGAAAATATCCTCAAAAACCTTTACCATTTCACTTGTACCTTATGCTTGTCTCCTGAAAAAGCCTACCCGGCGAAACATGTTGAGAACTAATGGACAAGTATCATGACTTATGTACTCTCAGTATAACCATATGTTGTGTTCTAATTGGGAATGTATGCATAACCCTTGAACTATGATATCTGTACTGTTGTAAACAAAGCCATAAAAATATATTCTTTTATCTATGTCAATAAAATACTGTATTTTCTGGCGTATAAGACTACCTTTTACACCAAAATTGCACAGCCAAAAAGCGGGGGTCGTCTTATACGCCAGGTGAAGAAGCCGCCAGATGGATATCAGTCCGCCGGGCGCTCTGTAAAATTGTAATATGTATACAGTATGCGCCGCTCAGCCAATCCCAGCGGGCGATGCACTCTGATGAATACAGAGCCTGCTAAGCCTGCTTGGATTGGGTCACAACCTCTGCCAATCCGAGCAGGCTACATGAGTCAGAGCAGTGCGGGCTGATGTCACAGCCTCTGCCAATCCGAGCAGGCTTTGTATCCATCAACAGATTAGTAAATTTAATGCCTGCTGTGATTGGCTCAACGGTGCACACTGTCTGCACACTGTATTCTGAAGTGTACCTGGCGCTACTGTACTAACACAGCATCATATATACCGTGTGTACTTGGTGCTCTACATATTAACAAAGCATCCTGTACTGCACATCCAGCTCCAGATCGCCCCTAAAATACAGGTATGATTTATGGTGCTTTGGAGGAGAGGATTCATTGTTGCTGCCTACCAATTGTGGGATCTCTGGGACTTGTAGTTCACCAGTTTCCTTTTTCTGATGTTAAGTCTGATGTTTTGTTTGGTTTCTGATGTTTTTTTGTAAATGGTGTTGCCTCAGAAGGGGGGTAGTCTTATATGGCGAGTATAGCCCCAAACCTAAGTTTTCACTGGAAAAATAGGGGGTCGTCTTATACACCCAGTCGTCTTATACGCCGGCAAATACGGTAAATACTTTTTATCATACATGCACACGGTTGTAATTGTGAACCCTTGACAGTCCCGTATCTCCAATATCTCTTTATCTAGGTACACATCTGCCTAATGCAGGGTCCCTACACTAGGCAAGACAAGGTGCAATTTTAATATGCAGGAACTCTAAATTAAAATGTTGAACTTAACCACTACATTAATTTGGAACAATATAGGCCCTTATAGAAAATATTATCATGTAACAAGCCCAAGCAATTTGTTGACAGCGATATATGTCTTTGGATCAAGTTAATTTGGACATAATGTCTCATCTAATGCATATACTTTTTTTTAGATATATCTGGGCTTTGGCTAAAGTATTTTCAAACTTTGAAGTACATTAACTTTCTCTGACACTGGTATCACTGGGAGGTTTAAAACTTCATTATATATCTTCCATTCAAGTCAGTAACATTTCTCAAGCTAATTCATTTATCTGAATCCAAATGTCTCATTTTTGGATTATTTGCAGTTTTGAATGTGGTAGTCCAGTCTCGGACTAATAAAATATAATATACTAATTGAATAATAGATATTCCTAGTTTAAACATTAATATGTGGAATAAGGTTATTACATTTTCTCCTCATTGGCTGTAAAAGTTAATTAAAGCAAATCTTCAATGTAAATGGATGGTCTGCTCTACTGAAAGCCCCCCAAAATAAGATTTCCTGAAAAGGAGCATTAAAAGTAAAGCTGATTAAAAGGATGCTGGGTGACATCACCATGCCTTACTGCTACCTCCTGGGAATGCTGGGGTTTCAGAATCCCATGAAAATGCCCTCCAGTGTAGACGCACATTTTCCAGAGTTTTTGTGGGTCTAGTTTCCCAGGAGATAGCTATGAGGCACAGTGTTAACAAAACCAGGGCTATATCTTTTTTCTTAACAGGTTTATTTTAAAGATACCTCTGTAGGCAATCTGAATTTTGGGTGGGTATAAGTCTTTCAAAAGAGTGTACCTTTAATTTTTATGAAGGGTCTATTTTAACCACTTGCTGCCCACCCACAGTACGGGGGGGGGCACAGGCAGGCTGGATCACATAAAGTACATGTACATCATCAAGTCTGGGGCATGCAACATGCCACTTCCATGTAAACATGCATTATAAACAGATTTTAGAGGAGCTAAGTATCCCAGTGCCAGCAGTCAGTGTTCCTGATCACCGCCACACCTGTCATATGATGTTTCTGTACTGCACTGGTGAGAGTATGTAGAAGAGAAACTGTTAAAAAAAAAACAATTTTTTTTTAAATTTCTTCATAAAAAAAAAATTTGTAAACAAATTACAACTTCAACAAACCTACCATGCCTCTTACTAAATACCTCAGACTGTCTACTTTCCAAAAAGGGGGCATTTTGGGTTATCTTTACTGTCCTGGCATTTACTGGCCTCAAGAGATGAGAGAATATACTGTGTGTGTGTATATATATATATATATATATATACAGTATATTTGTATATATTTTTTTAACTAAAGCATGTAGCAAAATACATTTTGGCTTAAATTTATGAAGAAATTTGATTTTATTGGATATGTTTTATAACATTTTTGGTTTCTTGTTTATATAGCAAAAATAAAAAAAAAACAGTGGTGATCAAACACCACCAAAAGAAAGCCATGCATGCATGAAAATAAAAAAAGATTACAATTTAAATTGCATACTGTGTTACATGAATGACTGTGCAAATGCCAGTTAATCGCTTCCCGACCAGCGCACGACGATGTACGTCGACAGAATGGCACGGACAGGCATAAGGGCCACCAGCGGCGTGCGCTCACGCCGGTCGGGACCCCCGTGAGGCCGGGGATACCCGCGATCATCTCATGGGTAGGGATGGGCCCGGTGTTCGATTGGACGTTCGCCCGTTCGGCGAGCCCAGAACTATTTGGGCCGCTCACATCAAATTCGTGTGATGCGAGCAGCCCGCAATGCATTGCGCCAGTCGCAGTGCAATGCTGGCTGATGATTGGCCAAGCATGCACTGTGACCCCGCATGCTTGGCCAATCACAGCGCCGGCAGCGAGGAGAGCCGTAATTGGCTACAGGCAGGATGCCTGTAGCCAATTATAGCTCAGGGGCTTTAGTACACGCCCCCGCGGCGGCCTCTCATATTATGTTTCAGTGTCAGCGTGTCAGTGTGCTGCTGACTGCTGAGAAAGTGAGAATGTGTGCTCTATTTCTGGGGATTTGTGTGTGCGTGCTGTTAGTACAGCATTGCAGTATCACATCTGGGGGGTGTCTATAGGTGGCCTGTGAAGGGGGGCAGGTTTCCTGTGCTTAGAACTGTCCCTGCAAAAAGTGTAATTTTTGCAGGAAAAAAGCTATTTAAAAGCACTCGCGGCTAATGAATTGATGGCTCCTGTAACACAGAGAACCGTCATTCATTGATAAAAAAAAAAAAAAAAAAGCGTGGGGGTCCCCCCAAATTCTATAACCAGGCCCTTCAGGTCTGGGATGGATATTAAGGGGAACCCCAGCCAAAAAAAAAAAAATTAAAAATGGCGTAGGGTCCCCCTCAAAATCCATACCAGACCCTTGAGGTCTGGGATGGATTTTAAGGGGAACCCTAGCCAAAAAAAATGGCGTGGGGTCCCCCTCAAAATCCATACCAGACCCTTATCCGAGCACGCAACCTGGCAGGCCGCAGGAAAAGAGGGGGGACGAGAGAGAGCGGCCCCCCCTCCCCGCCTGAACCATACCAGGCCACATGCCCTCAACATTGGGAGGATGCTTTGGGGGTCTAAGACCCCCAAAGCACCTTGTCCCCATGTTGATGAGGACAAGGGCCTCATCCCCACAACCGTGCCCGGTGGTTGTGGGGGTCTGCAGGCGGGGGGCTTATCGGAATCTGGAAGCCCCCTTTAACAAGGGGACCCCCAGATACCGCCCCCCCCCCTGTGTGAAATGGTAAGGGGGTACAAAAGTACCCCTACCATTTCACCAAAAAAGTGTAAAAAATTGTAAAAATGACAGGAGGCGGTCTTTGACAATTCCTTTATTAAAATCTTCTTTCTTCTTTCTTCATCCTTCGGTTTCTTCATCTTCTCCTTCCGTCATCTTCTTCCATCTTCTTCTTCCATTTTCTTCTTCCTCCGATCCGCTTCTTCTTGCGCTGGTCTTCTCGTCCTTCTCGGCATCTTCTTCCATGGCGTCGGTGTCTCTTCTTGGGCCATTCCTCGCAATGGGAGGCTCCCGCTGTGTGAGGCTTCGCTGCGTCTGACAGGTCTTTTATAATGGAGGGCACCTGGTGACCCCGCCCCCTCTGACGCACGGGGGCGTCATGGGGAATTCCCTATGGCTTTCCCCATGACGTCAGAGGGGGGCGGGGTCACCAGGTGCCCTCAGTTATAAAAGACCTGTCAGACGCAGCGAAGCCTCACACAGCGGGAGCCTACCATTGCGAGGAGCGGCCCGACAGAAGAACAGATGCCGACGCCATGGAAGAAGATGCTGGACGAGAAGGACGAGAAGACCAGCGCAAGAAGAAGCGGATCGGAGGAAGAAGAAAATGGAAGAAGAAGATGGAAGAAGATGACGGAAGGAGAAGATGAAGAAACCGAAGGATGAAGAAAGAAGAAAGAAGATTTTAATAAAGGAATTGTCAAAGACCGTCTCCTGTCATTTTTACAATTTTTGACACTTTTTTGGTGAAATGGTAGGGTTTTTTTTGTACCTCTTTACCATTTAACAAAGGGGGGGGGCGGGATCTGGGGGTCCCCTTGTTAAAGGGGGCTTCCAGATTCCGATAAGCCCCCTGCCCGCAGACCCCCACAACCACCGGGCACGGTTGTGGGGACAAGGCCCTTGTCCTCATCAACATGGGGACAAGGTGCTTTGGGGGGTCTTAGACCCCCAAAGCATCCTCCCAATGTTGAGGGCATGTGGCCTGGTACGGTTCAGGCGGGAGGGGGGGGGCGCTCTCGTCCCCCCCTCTTTTCCTGTGGCCTGCCAGGTTGCGTGCTCGGATAAGGGTCTGGTATGGATTTTGAGGGGGACCCCACGCCATTTTTTTGGCTAGGGTTCCCCTTAAAAGCCATCCCAGACCTCAAGGGTCTGGTATGGATTTTGAGGGGGACCCTACGCCATTTTTTTTTTTTTTTTTGGCTGGGGTTCCCCTTAATATCCATCCCAGACCTGAAGGGCCTGGTTATTGAATTTGGGGGGACCCCCACGCTTTTTTTTTTTTTTTCATTTTTTTTATTTTTTTATCAATGACTTTTTTTTTTATGAATGACTTTCAATGAATGACTGTTCTCTGTATTACGGGACCTGTCAATTCACATTAGCCGCGAGTGATTTTAAAATTTTTTCTTGTAAAAATGACACTTTTTGCAGGGACAGTTCTAAGCACAGCAAACATGCGCCCCTTTACATGCATACTATAGACACCCCCCAGGTACGAAATTTAAAGGAATATTACACTTTTATTGTTTCAATTTAAGCATTATTAAAATCACTGCTCCTGAAAAAACGGACGTTTTTTTAAAAAACATTTGCATTGATACATGTCCCCTGGGGCAGGACCCAGGTCCCCAAACACTTTTTATGACATTAACATACATATTAGCCTTTAAAATTAGCACTTTTGATTTTGAAAGTTCGCATCCATTATAACTAATAGGATTCTAAAGCTCGCATGGACTTTAGGTCCGTTCGCGGGTTCTGGTGCGAGCCGAACGGGGGGGTGTTCGGCTCATCCCTACTGAAGGCTGAACGGGGAGACGCGGAAATAAAGAGCATCTCCCCGTTCTGCCTAGCAACTAGTGACGCCGATCTCTGCTCCTTGGGATTGGATTTGCCACGCCCCCCCACAGTTAGAAACACGCCTCTAGGAACATATAACCTCTACACTGCCACCTAGTGGTTAACCCCATTCACTGCCAGTGTCATTTACATAGGAATCAGTGCATTTAAATAACACTGATTGCTGTATAAATGACAATGGTCCCAAAAATGTGTAAAAAATGTCCGATGTGTCCGCCATAATGTCGCAGTCACAATAAACATCGCTGATCACCGCCATTACTAGTAAAAAAAAAAATATTAATAAAAATGCTATAAAACTATCCCCAATTTTGTAAACGCTATAACTTTTGCGCAAACCAATCAATAATCGCTAATTCCGATTTTTTTTTTACCAAAAATATGTAGAAGAATACATATCGACCTAAACTGAGAAAAAATGTTTTTTTATATATTTTGGGGGGATATTTATTATAGCAAAAAGTCAAAATTGTCGCTCTTTTTTTGTTTATAGCACAAAAAATAAAAACCGCAGGGGCGATCAAATACCACCAAAAGAAAGCTCTATTTGTGGGAAAAAAAGGACCTCAATTTTGTTTGGGAGCCACATCGCACGACCGCGCAATTGTCAGTCAAAGCGATGCAGTGCCGAATCACAAAAAGGGGCCTGGTCCTTGGTCCAGGGCTTAAGTGGTTAAAGTGTAAGTAACCCCCCTATCGTTTTCAGCCAAGGAAGCTGCCACTTTTGCCTCTGTTTAATCTACAACTGCCATGGTACTGCACATGTGATCAGTTTAGACACCAGCCATTGGATGGCTTGACAGTTTGGTTGAGAGCACAACCAATGGGAGTGTTACATTTCTGGCACGTGCCGGAATTGAAAATGTTATATGGATGGGTTTACTTCCGCTTTAAGAGATGTAAAGAACAGCCTTTTGCACAATGTTATTGAAGCTCTTTGAAGGCTTTAAAATGCCAATTCCTGTACTTTAGAATGACAGCAAACTGTGTAGTATACATTTAAAATTGACACAAATGCGTTGTATCTTTGCATCACGTTGCATTTATTTTGATCTTGTCTGCAATGTTTGGCAGGCATTGAAATTTGTCAACACCTGCTAAGCGCCTCAATTCTAGTTAGTGATAGTTTTCGATAAATGCAAAAGTGATTGGCAGGCATTTGACATGTGTTTTCATGTATACATGTGCTAGAAACAGACTCTGGAGGATCTAAGTATCCCAGAAATCACTGTATAATTATAGTTCATATGATAGAGGAGTTACAGTAACCATTTTCTTTATAGTGTACATGTTTTCAGGACACCATGGCTGCAATAAATGTGGCTTCACCCACAGCTGCATGATCCCTTTGTCACCAGATGCAGAAATGCATTCCACATAAAAGAGGCCAGAAAGAGGAAGTCTGTGTGTACTTGATAATAGGGAAGCCTATCTTCCAAAGAGAAGCTTAAATATAGTTGAAAAGAGTATTCAAAATTTTCTTTTGTACATTCTCACTTTATTTGTTCTTGAGCAGAGTGTCAATTTATTCACTATGCTCAAATACAGAAGCAATCACCTTTATTTATTTTTCCCAAAAGTTCCTAGGTTCCTGGAGCACTCAGTAAAAGAACAGTGTTTTGGAACAATGAGTTGACAGGCAGGTCTCACACACCCACACCTGAGGATCAAGGCTCTGATACCTCTGCTCCGCACATCAAAGCAAGGCACCCCTGATTCCACACATGTCATACGGAGCAAGAGAAAGCTCTTATAGTGTAGCAGTTATTTGTTTAGTTCACATAAAATCATTACAACAAAGACAATTAACAATTACATGGATGCTACTGCTCACTAGCCGACAGAAGCATATAACATCCATGCATACAGCTCCTCCCAATATGTTTCTTCCAATTGGACATCAACAAGGGCTGGGTACACTTACTATACTCTGGAATATAAAGAGAAACCCTCCTCTTGAAAAACAGCTGATACCCATATAGTCCCATATACCGTTAATTGGAAAAGGCTTAAATGTAGAACATCTGTTCCCATTAACTGTGCAAATTACATATTTATTTCAAGGAAAGAAACCTTTTAGACATTTTTTTAGCCCACCAAAAGGTTCAGTAAATTTGGTGCCTGTCTGAACACCACTTCTGGTATGTTTGGTAAAATTTGTGCTTTTCCCAATATGGGTCAGTGTTTCTTCAAAATCTGTTTAACCTCGTGATTTTTGAGTAAAAAAAATTATAATAAATGGACAGACTCTATTTGGTAGGTCCATTTTTCTCTCAGAGGTTAGAAGTAGTCTCTCTCTGTCCATATTATTCACTTCCATATTCAGCTCATGAAATTCCTCCTACTTATACTCTTTCTTTATAAGTCTATTTTGTAAAGTCAATGACTGTTCTAGTCATCATATAGATACACCACTTCAGTCTCTAAGGAGGGGATGCATCAAGTGTCTGAGGCCAGTGAGAAGCCACCCCAGATGTTTCAATTGAACTTATGGACTTTTTGCTGAGGTCATTATATCATCAGTATACCCCCAAACGCATTGATCCATAAACCCCAATTTTTCTTTTTTTTTAGTCATTATAACAGTCATAATTCCTTAACTTTCTAATACATTGTCCCTTTGGAATATTTTTCAGCCACTGTGGATGATGACAGCTACTGATAAGAATAAAACTATTCCCATCAGTGCACTTAAAATAAGTTATGCACCATTTACCCCTTCTCTCAGAAGTCTAGCGTGGACTTTGTTAAGGCTGTCTTGATTGGCCGCTTTGAGATGATGTTGGCAAAAAAATTGCCTTTAGTGGAGATTTAAGTTGTTTTAGGTAAAAAAAAAAAAAAAAAAAGGCGATCAGAGAGCTTCAGATAAAGCCTTTAACACAATAGAAACATTTCTGAAACACTTCTGAAATGCTATAGGTTTAAGGAGCATTGAAAATATATTTTCTTAGCAACGCCCATGTAATTTAAACCTAGCAATAAAGTCAACATTCTATACTCCTTTTGTATATCAAGCCAAAATTGTTGAACTGTCCATTTAATTCATACAGATACATTTAAAACTATACAGCTGTTTAGCCAGTAGTAGCTAGTCGCAGCCAACTTAAATTGTTAATTTCTTCAGTTCTAATGAGATAATTGTGTGGTTGTTAATGCTGTGATATGTTTCCTGCACTCAAAAGAACCAGAGAAGTGCCTTGTCTTTAAAGCGGAGGTTCACACAAAAATTGAATTTCGGAACCCTCCCCCCCTCCGGTGTCACATTTGGCACCTTTCAGGGGGGAGGGGGGTGCAGATACCTGTCTAAGACAGGTATTTGCACCCACTTCCGGGCATAGACTCCCACGGGAGTCTACGCCTCTTCCCGTCCCCCTGCACTGTCTGTTGGGACACACACAGGTCCCAGGAGATAGTGGGGACTAGTAAGGACGTGCAGCGCGACTCGCGCACGCGCAGTAGGAAACCGGGAAGTGGAGCCGCATCGCTTCACTTCCATATTCTCTCACCGAGGATGGCGGTGGCAGCTGCCGAGACCTGAGCGATTGATCAGCTTCAGCTGCCGACATCGCTGGACCCTGGGACAGGTAAGTGTCCATTTATTAAAAGTCAGCAGCTGCAGTATTTGAAGCTGCTGGCTTTTAATATTTTTTTTTTTCGGTGGACCATCTCTTTAAGTTGGACTTTCTGCTGGCTGTATTGGAGCTCTTTAAAACTGTTGACTGCAGAGTGATGAAGGTGAATCAATAGGTGGCGTTCAACAGCAGTATATTATAAAGATTAGTTTCAGTAGATGTAGAAACTCCTTTATGCCAAATGGTGCAAAAAGTGAGGCAAGCCCAGATGCAGCAGTTGGGGGAGAGGGGACTAGGACACTATGCAGCAATAGCAGTCTGTTGTGGAAACGAAGCAAGAACAATAGCATATATAGCTTATTAATGTATCTGGGCTGAAGCTGGCTAACAGGTGGTTACAACTTAAAGTGTTTGTTACCCTAAAAAAAACAGATCCTGTTCCTTTAAAGCATGAATAACAGCACAGTGCTTATGCTGTGTAATTTGGCCCCTTCTATCACCTGAAATACTTGTCTGATTCTGCCTGCTTCTGCCCTCCCCCTGTAAACTTACCACGGTTTATCATTGCTGCTGAGCCCTGACACTGTGGTCAGTCTGTCACCCACAGCCTTGCTCTTCCCCATCCTCTCCCCCCCAGCCTGTCAGCTCTGTCCACTTTCCAGCCCTTCCCTCCTGCTGCTATTATAACTACACTATAAACATACAATCCCTTCTGTAAAATAACATTATGTGTCCCAGTGTCTGTGTTATATAAAAAAGATGCTGATGTCTACCTTATATCAGAGCGTCTCCCGGCGCTCACGTGACTCCTCAGATCTCTCTCCCCTCTCCTCCCCGCCTTCCCAGCTGACATCAGCGGGAGTTCTTGGCCCCTCCTGCTATAGCTGTCAGCCGGGGAGAGGAGAGTCACGTGAGCAGCGGGAGATGCTCTGATATATGATAGAGATTGGCATCTTTTTTATTTAACACAGACGATGGGGCACATAATGTTTTTTTACAGAGGGGATTGTATGTTTAAATTGTAGTGGGTTAACAACCACTTTAATGATTGATCAGAGACCTTCTCTCCAGATCCCTACTTGGCAATCCTCCAGTAGCAACATACAAGCTGTGTAGACGGGAGCCCCCTTTTCCAGTGGGACAGCAAAGGCAACAGTTGATGTGATAGTAATCCTTATGGCGATTCTGGATGCAAGTGTTCTGAGGTACCGATGCTGCTGCAGTCACACTCCAGTTCAGCCTTCTGGTTATTGTGCCCAGGAAATTTAGCACAGCAGCCCCACTTTCTGGGTACAGCTAGGCACAGCACAGTATTCTCTCCCTAATCCTCTCCAGTTGGCGCCCTTCCCCCAACTGACCTGGCTCTTTCCCGGTCTTTTGCTTATATCTGACCCCTCCTGCTCCCAGTTGTCTATGGGCCTTTTATTTGTGGGCAATGGATAGATATAGTGCAAATCCTCCTCCGAGACTACATCTCCCAGCTTGCTCTTGTGTAAAGCAAGCCATAGCTAGATATGGTATAACTGGCATCGCCATCTTGTGGACAAAGAAAGTTCTGTAGTCAGTAACATTCCACACACAGAAGATTTCCCATACTTTGTTTTTTTTAAAAAGCAAACAAAATAAGAACACGTAAAATCATTTTAAATATGTGTGAGACACAACAGAAATTTAGAGAAATTCTTAACAAACATGTTATAGTTACTTGCTGTATGCAATGTTTAGCACAGAGCAGCCCCAACCCTCCTCTACTGGGGTCCCCCGCCTGCACTCTGGGCTTCTCCTCTTCTTCAGCTGCTTCCTGTGGTGGCAGACGTGCGGGTCAATCCTGAGACACACACAGTGCCGCTTGGCCTCACCTCCTGCTCTCTCATCACTGGATTATATTGACAGCAGCAGGAGCCAATGGCGGTGGATGCTGTTACTGAGTCCAGAGAAGGAAGGAGAGAGAAAGCAGCACTGCTGATTTTGGGCACAGCGCTGGATCGAGATTGGGCTCAGGTAAGTATTTAGGAGAGAGGAGGCTGGGGAGGACCTGCACATACATTTTTTTAGTGGATGTCATATGCCATCTGTACCAATTCCCTGCCAGTACCATGTGATCGCTTTACCCAAGCACAACAGATCACATAACAATTGTAAACAATTTATGGCTTCCTTCCATGTCATCCATTCTGTACAATTGTGTTTCTAGCTCTGATTGGTTACAGTGATCACATGGTACAGGCAGGGCCAATCACAGCCCATCTGTACCATGTGACTTGCTGTGGCCAATCACAGCTAATTACAACAATACACACTGAATGAATTTGTTTCATTCAGTAAAATAGTTGCTTATACCACTAAAATAAGCAATAATAATGTGTAAAAAAAATCATGATCACTTCACCAGAGTAGTACACTGTGCTCTGGTCACAGTGTGTTAACCGCTTGCCGACCAGCTGCCGTCATACTGCGGCAGGTTGGCACTATCCCATTGTGCCAACAGGGGAGCCAATCAGCAGGTCTGGCAGACTCGATCTCCGCCGGCAATCAGCGATCATTCCCTGCAGTAACCGAATGGGGATCTGCCTGTGTAAACAAGACAGATCTCTGTTCTGACAGGGGAGATCACACAGATCCTGTCTTGCTGCTATACAGGAAGACGGATCTGTGTGTTTCCCCAGTCGCACAGTCCCCCATATGGTTAGAAAACACAAACAGGGAAAACATTTAACCCCTTTATTTTTAGCACTGATTACTGTGATAATGTCACTGGTTCCCAAAAAAGTGTCATAAAATGATCTGATATTTTGTAGATATGATAACTTATTCACAAACCAATCAATTGCGCTTATTGCGATTTTTTTTTTTTTTTACCAAAAATATGTAGCAGAATACATATCAGCCTAAACTGATAAATAAATTAGTTTTTTTACATTTTTTTTGGAAATGTTTTATAGCAGCAAGTAAAAAATATATATATTTTTTTTCAAAATGATTGCTCTTTTTTTCTTTATAGTGAAAAAAAAATGCAGAAGTGATTAAATACCACCAAAAGAGAGCTCTATTTGTGGGAAAACAAGGACATCAATTTTGTTTGGGTACAGCATCACATGACTGTGCCTGCATCAGTTAAAACGACGCAGTGCCGTATCGCGAAAAATGGCCTGGTCAGGAAGTGGGTTGAAGCAGTTAAACAAAATCATAGAAAAAGCGAAAAAAATATTACTTTTTTTTTCTTTTACATACTGCCATTCAGTGTTTCTGATCACCAGCACACAAGTTTTATGATGAAACTGTACTGCAGTATGTAAAAAAAAAAATGTGAAAAAAACCCTCATTTTCCAAAAATTTGTGACAAAATTTACAACTTCAAAAAACTTGCCATGTCTCTTACTAAATACATTGGACTGTCTGCTTTACAGAAATGGGTCATTTGGGGGATATTTGTACTGTCCTAGCATTTTTGGGCCACGAGAAATTAGATAGGCAGTTCCATTACATCAGGACTGATCCATTTTCAGATATATATACCATATATTTTTGAACTCCATAACTTTCCTACAGACTACATGATAAACACTGATTTGGGTTATTTTCACCAAAAAAATTGAGAATACATTTTGGCCTAAATTTATGCAGTACGATTATTTATTTGCAAAATTCTATAACAAAAACAAAGAAAAATGTGTTTCTTTTAAAAAATGTCAGTCTTTTAACATCTATTTAGTAAAAATTAAAAACCCAGTGGTGATTAAATACCACCAAAAGAAAGCTCTATTTGTGTAAAAAAAATGATAAAAATGTCATATGGCTACTACTGTATGTTGCATGACCGTGCAGTTGTCATGCAAATTGCTACAGCGTGGAACACTGAAAATTGGCCTGGGAGGGAAGGGGTGAAAGTGCTCTGTACTGAAGTGGTTAAAATCCATACCAGACATCTATCTATAATAAGGGACTGTTATGGATTTTGGGTGAAACGACACACCATTTTTTTTTTCAGAGTTTTTTTCTATTTGCAAAGCATCATTGTTTGCTATAGTGCTCCAAAACAACCAATGACTGTGTGGCTGCAAGAATACTAGGATGCCAGAGGCTGCACAGTCATTGGTTGTTTTGGTTGGTTTGGTTGTTGCTACACACTATTCTTGGTTGCTAGAATGCAGGCAGCCACTTGTGTTCTAGCAACAAAAGATTCTTGCAGCCCAAACAGTGGAAAGTTGTCATTAAGTGGCCATTTAGTTTGCCTGTTTATTGAACCATGAACGAACCCCTACTACAGACTAGCGTTTTTCTCCCACCTTTGTATTCCAAATTCATTTCATATTTCCAAATTGTAGCCCTTCTTCTTCTCCTGAATCCTTTGAAGATTTTCGATTCATACCTCGAATTTCATTCATACCATCCTCTATTCAAGCTCAAGAATAAGTTTGAAATGACTTTGAAAGGAAATCCACAGGACCTATCTTTGTGAGTCAAAGTTTGCCTCACAACTCATTTGCAAGAATCCTGTATGTTGTGTCCTGTGTTCCTGAACCTTGCATCGATTGCTTCCCCCTGAAATCGTGCCCTCAATGTGTAGTGAGTAGTAAAAGGGGGAACTGTAGCTGCTACTTGCTTTCTTCACTCCAGTGGTGCATCTCCTAGGAAACATCAGGGTTTATCTCTGGTTGTCACAAACACAACCAATCAAGCATGTCTGTACCACTCAGCCACATACCGTATCTATCGGTGTATAACACGAACAGGCGTATTACACGCACACCAATTTTAGTAGGGAAGTTTAAGGAAAAAAAACTTACAGTTTAAATAAAGAACTTTAAAGCCCAACAATGCACCCTGCTCAGTGCCCATCAGCAGCCATTAAATTGCCCAGCAATGCAGCCTGTTCAGTGCCCATCTGCAGCCATTAAATTACCCAACAATGCATCCTGTTCAGTGCCCATCTGCAGAATATAAATTGACCAACAATGCAGTCTGTTCAGTGCCCATCGGCAACCTCACCTTTCCCATCATTGCAAACTCACCAGTGTTGGATTATCTTCACATGTCAGCTCTTCCCTGCTCCTCCTGAAACACTGGATGATTCTTTACCACCACAGCCTTTCTTACTGGCATGATCTATCTGACAACTTTTCTGACTGGTCAACAGACTCATCTTGCTGGCTACCACCATTTCCTCACTGGTCATCTGATTCTGCTTGTCGGGGTTCCTGTGTTTCCTTATTAGTCAACTAGCTTGCACAGCTAACGTCACCTGGGCAAATCCCAATGGTTGTCCTATTGCATTTTGCTATTCCTACTACTTATGCTAGTACTTAAAGGGGCGACCTGGAGGCAGGATTCAGCTAGGTCCAAACCCCCACAAGTCAGTGTAGAGTCTGGTTTGCTCCATTCCCTTTTACTTCATGACAGTCTGTTTGATGATGCCGATAGTACTAAAATAGCCAAGACCCTTTGTCCCTTTTGACCATGACTGCCTTGAGTTATCAAAAGCCTGCATTATCATTGTCCTCTCTTGCTGTTGCCTTGTCTTCCATGTGTACTTGTTTCATTGCATTCCTGTCATGCAGTGTAACTTTCTAAAGAGTGAAGCTTATAAGATTTATCAGAAAAAAAAACAAGGATTAAGCAGGCAAAGAAACTTGTTAAATTTTATTTAGCAGCTTTATTTAATGAAAGGTAATGAAAACAAGGATTTGGAGGGAAACTCATCATTTCAGAGACATATCACACAAAAAGAAAAGTGGTAACATTTTTTTTTTATTATTTCCCATACACATTATTCATTCATGAAGTATTATATGAATTATTCATGAAGTATTATATGAAGTATTATATATTATATTATTATAGTATGGTTTGTTGTGCATATTAGTGATTGCTGATTTAAATACATTTTACTAGCATAAAGTAAACCTGTCATGGAAAAAATATGGGGCTGCCATTGCCGAATGTCCTTGGAATATGTTAGATGACTGGCTATTATGATGACCCACAAGTTTCATTACTTTTTTGAATCACTGAAGTGAACAAGAAAAGTCAAAGAAAAGTTACAAACGATGAACCTGCATACATGAGTCAGTAATTCAAAGTGTTCATGCCAGAGTGTCAACATAGCATCCAGGCAGCTAGCATTGTAATTTTCTTCCATGAAAATTTCTTTCAGGTTGCTGGGTATTGAGGTAAAAAAAGGAAACAAAGTCCTTTATAATGTTACCATTTTACAGTCTCTTTGAGTTAGCTAGGTGTTGTTAAAAAGTTTCAAAAATCAATAAGGAGATAATAAATCAATCCTATTTAAATTAAACTCTCAATTTATATGGGCACATTTAGAAAAGAAACAGCAGTACCAGAGAATGCAATACACTATTAATAATAGAAATACTTAAAGTATTCCTAAATGTAAAACTTTTTGGGCAGAGTGGAGATGGACTAGAATACTTGTCAGGTTTTTATTACTACCTATGCCCCTGTTAGGGAGATTCACCCTCTATATTTGTCCTGTTTACCATTGTCATTAACCACTTCAATACAGGGCCCTTAAACACCTTCCTGCCCAGACCAATTTTCATCTTTCAGCGCTGTCGCACTTTGAATGACAATTGCGCGGTCATGCTACACTGTACCCAATCTAAATTTTTATCATTTTGTTCCCACAAATAGAGCTTTCTTTTGGTGGTATTTGATCACCTCCTGGGATTTTTTTTTCTGCTAAACAAATAAAAAAAGCCTGAAAATTTTGAAAATAAATATGTTTTTTTTTGTTTCAGTTTCAAAACTTTGTAAATAAGTAAGTTTTCTCCTTCACTGATGGGCACTTATGGGGCTGCACTGACGGGCACTGATAAGGCGGCACTGATGGGCAACGATGAGGTGGCACCAATGAAGTGGCACTGATGAGGTGGCATTGATGGGAACTGATAGGCGGCACTGATAGGTGACATTGTAGGGCGGCACAGATGAGCACTGATAGGTGGCACAAATTGGCACTGAGGTGGCACAGATTGGCATGGATAGGTGGCATGGATAGGCATGGATAGGCGGCACAGATGAGCATGTATAGGCGGCACAGATGAGCATGGATGAGCACTGATAGGTGCCATGGATGGACACTGATAGGCGTCACGGATGGGCACTGATAGGTGGCACGGATGGGCACTGATAGGCGGCATTGTAGTGTAATATATTGTACGGATGGATGCCAATCAGTGCCAAACAATAATGCATGCCAATCAGTGATGCCCATTGTGGGTACTGATTGGCATCCATTGTGGGCACTGATTGGCATCCATTGTGGGCACTGACTGGCATCCCTGGTGGTTTAGGATGGCATACCTGGTGCTGAGCATCCCTGGTGGTCTAATGGCATCCCTGGTGGTCCAGTGTGGGCATCCTCGGGGGGCTGCACTGATAATCGATCAGCACAGACCCCCCCTGTCAGAGGAGCAGCCGATCGGCTCTCCTCTACTCGCGTCTGACAGACGCGAGTGAGGAAAAGACGATCAACGGCTCTTCCTATTTACACTGTGTTCAGCCGTGATTGGACATGGCTGATCACGTGGTAAAGAGTCTCCGTCAGAGACGATCGCCGCAGTGCGCGCCCCCGGGGGCGCGCAGTGGATCAATATCCTGAGGACGTCATATGACGCCCGGTCAGGATATTGAAACCAATTTGCACCGTCATTCTGCTATATGGCAGGCGGCAAGTGGTTAAACATGAAAGTAAAATAAATTAAAAAATTTGGGTTGAGCCCAGAAAAATAATAGTTGTGAAATCTTCCAACGTAGACACTAGTTCTCATGATCTGGGGAACCCAAGAGATTCTCCTAATTAGCAGGTATTTCCTCTCACTTCCTGTTCTGACTATGGGACAAGAATTGAAGGGAAAGCTCTCCAATGGGACATGCAGGTGGCGAAACTGCCAGGGGTTATAACCCTCCCTTACTCTAGCCAAAATGAAAAACAAGTTTTGCCTATAGATCTAGATCTACTTTAATATTTAAACGTAAATAAGGACTATAACCAGTTCCATTAATTTAAAAAGGATTGGGGCAACATTGCCCTAGACAAACACACACACAACACACACACTTCATGCATGCACTGTGTTCCAAACTAACAAATCATTTTATAGTTAAATAGTTATTCTGGTTGAAAAAAGACACAAATTCATCCAGTTCAACCAACAGAGAAAAAAAAAACCCACACACAAATAGAAAACCTCAATATATATTATCCTATACCCACAGTTGATCTAGAGAAAACCCAAATACAGCATCATCCAATTTGTTCCATTTGTAAAAAAAAAAATCCTTCCTGATCCCCAAGAGGCAATTGGATATTCCCTGGATCAACTTTGCCTATAATTATTAGTATCCATTTATTTTATGTGCATTTAGGCAATAATTCACACCTTTTTAAAAACAATCTACTGAGATGCCCAGAACCAGCTTTTAAGGGAGTCTATTCCACATTTTCACAGCTCTTACTGTGAAGAAGCCTTTCCATATTTAGAGATGAAATCACTTTTTCTCCAGATGTAAAAAGTGCCCCCTTGTTCTCTGTAATGTCTTTAACTATATGTTATTTTTTATACATGTTGATCGTATCCCCCCTTAATTTCCCATTCTCGAGAGTGTCAGGGAATGTCTGAATAATCAATTTAATCAGCAATATCAATTGTTGAACAAGTTCCTCCAATATAAAAATAATTTATAAAAATAAATGAAGCTGACTTAATTAATTATTCCTGAATTATTTTGCTCATGCAGAAATTCTTTGATTAATGCAATACGACTGGGTGTAAGTATGGCCTGCAGACTATCAAAAATAAATTAATATTTATTTACAAAAAGTCACTTTACAAACACCACTAACACTCTGATTAATTGGTTCACACAGACACTAAATTTATCTTCACAAAAAATTGCTCAAGATTTTCAGCTAAAGCCTTGGTATACTGTATATTGGATTAACTTAAATAATGAACTTCTCCTCATAGGCAGCATAATCATTTGTATCTACCTGGCAGACAATAATCTGTGTTTTATGGATTCTGACTTTTATTCTCCTGTAGAAAGAATAAGCATTGAAATATGTAAAAGTGTATATGGCCAAAAGAAAAATAAATACATTTAATTTAATTTAAATGATCTAATCCTAGTCGTTATGTTAATGTGGGAGAAATACTAAATTACAGCAAGGATTTTTGCAATTAAATAAGCAAACAAAAATCGCAGAGGAAATAAACTTGGAGGGTAACTATAGTATAATAACAGGTAGGCTTCAATGGCTGCTGACCAAACCTTCAGAAGATGGCTGCCAATCAATGGGTGTCTTCTCAAAATGGTGGCTAGCTATGCTGGAGATATGTGACCCAAGATGTTTAATGATATGATCTTGAATCCCTGTGGATGATGGGCGTGTGATGTTTATGTTCTTAATGATGACGAGGTGTGATGAATGTAGATGATGAGGTGTGTCTTTCCTGTCTACCTGACTTATAGTCAGTGAAGACAATATACTCATAAAAAGTGCCCACAGGGTGTAATCTTACTTCTCATTGGTGGATCAGGTTATTAATCAATTATGTATTTTTTCCAGCATTATCTCCCTTGGACTCTGGGTGGCATTCCGAGACTATTTTTTTTTCTAGTATATAATCCTTATATAGTAAATTGATCTTTTCTTACACAGATTGAACTATGTGATTTACCAAAAACATAAAATGTAATTGAGGGTCTGGCCTTAACTCTTTGGGTGTAGCAGCACTAAAATGGGAAACTTTTTTTTACTAGAGGTGTAATTTCAGACAGAGAGATTAAAATAATAATAATACACATAAAACTAATTTGCACAACTTTAAACTACTATTTGAGTATGGATACATTATAAAACATGCATTTCTAAAATAATGATTCAGAATAAATAAACTGTAGTACTATTCCAAAACCCTTTTTGACAATAGGATATGCTGTAAGGATAAAGTATTTGTTGTATCCAATCAGCATATATACATTGAAACATTGTGTTACCATTTAAAGTCATTATAAATATGTCAATGATAACAACAGTTATTTTGCATGGTAAAGCTTGTTTTATCTGAATATTTGAAATATAGAATAGGTCTCATCTCCTCTTAAAGCAAGTCTTTGGCATTTCCTCCTGTAAGTTTAGCTTGGTGTATCTTCTCGGCTAGTTAATTATTTTATTCACAAGTGAAACAATGTATAGAAACTGCCATTGACTGGAACAAACAAGAGTGCGGACTCTCCTTCACCAGGGCAAACAGATGTTGTCTTCTGTATAATATCATGTTTGTAAGTTCGGAAGTCTTGTAAACATAGCCCAGTTTCTCTTCCATGTGTTGTGGGAATACCAGAAAACCCATTGTTCAGAGACTAAAAATTATAGAAATTTTTAAATAAAAATTTGTATTAATAGAAACTCTAATATTTCCTCATAGCTGAGCTCCTCCATACCTCTTATCAGTTTTGTTGTCCTTCATCACACTTTCTCCAGTTCCCCAATATCCTTTTTGTGAACTGGTGCCAAACCGAACTGCATATTCCAGATGAGGTCTTACTAATGATTAGTACAAGGGGCAAAATAATATCTCTCTCTTTGCAGTCCATACCTATTTTAATACAAGAAAGGATTTTGCTCGCTTTGGAAACCACAGCTTGGCATTGCATGCTATTATTACGCCTATGATCTACCAGAACACCCAGATCCTCCACCATTGAGTCTCCCAGTTGTACTTCCCCTAGTATGCATGATGCATGCATATTTTCAGCCCTCAATTGCATAACCTTACATTTATCAACATTAAACCTCATTTGCCACACAGTTGACCAATTAAACAGTGCATTGAGGTCAGCTTGGACGTTGGAGACATCCTGTAAGGATGTTATTCCACTGCATAGCTTGGTGTCATCTAGAAAGACTAAAATGGTACTTTTAATCCCAGACTATATATCATTTGTAAATATATTTAAAAGTAAGGGCCCCAACACTAAACCTTGGGGTACACCACTATTCATTAACCACTATTCTCTGAATAGGTCTATTAGCCATTTTTTTTTTGTTATAAACTTTTTATTAAGGAAGTAAAGTACATAACAGAGATAACGGAAGAGCGGACGCAGCCGCAAAATGTAATTGACATTGGGATATTAAACACGTCAGGTAAGAAACAGTAAACAAACAATAGTATATAGTGGTAATCAATGTTTTGTAACCAATGTGCTAGATAGTAGAGGTGTGGTAAGTAGGTGTATGCTGCAGTATGAGCAGTTATAGAGGAAAATTATATAAGTTCAGTAAGAATTGGGGTCGCATAAGCAAAGTCGGCTAAGAACCTGCTAGCCGATGTGTTCGTATAAGTGGTGTAAGTTGAGGGTAGGAGATCATGGATGTATGTCCAAGGGTAATAATGGATAACATCACGGTGTCGTTCAGATATATCATAAGCAACAGGAGAGAGTTCTAACCGTAGCTAAGTGGAATGTGAGGATGGGCATTGAGGGAAGGATGTATATCAGTGTTTTAGTTGAGAATAGATACGGGTTCCCACAGCTCCCACTGTGAGATTAAGTAAGGATATGAGAGTATTCGTCAGTTGTTCGGAAGTGTAGCCAACATGACCAAATTTGAGTGAATTTAAAGGGGGTGTCTCTAGCCTGATGGATCAATTCTTCCATTTCCGCGGTTCTATTAATACGTCTGAACCAATCCTTTAAGGAGGGTGGCTCCCTAGATTTCCATTTCGTGGGGATACACATGTTAGCTGCCATCAACATATGCATGGGTAGAGACCTAAGGTAAGAGTTGTTAGGAGTAGCCGAGAGGTGGAGAAGAAGTTGCACAGGAGAGTATTCAAGGGCTTGAGTGGTGACTTGTTGCGTAAGCCTGTGTACTTCTGTCCAGAACGGTTGGAGTTTGGGGCATGACCACCATATGTGTATCAATGAACCAGTATCTTTCTCACACCTCCAACATAGAGTGGATGTTGTCGGGTAGATATGCTGTAGAAGTACAGGAGTTTTATACCAGCGTGAAAGTAATTTAAAGGCGTTTTCTTGTGCATAGACATTAAGAGAGCCTTTGTGGGCAATCTTAAAGATTTTTTCCCAATCTGTATCTGATATTGTAATGGATAGATCATCATTCCATTTATCTAGGGTCCAGCGGGTACTGGACTGTTGCTTGGGGAACAGTAAGTTGTATGTAAACGATATAAGGTGTCTTTGTGTTTCCCGTTTAGTACACATATCTTCAAAAGGAGTCATTGGTCTCGACCATGTAGAGTTTGTGGCTGCGGAAGTGAGGAAATGTCTAATCTGAACATATGTCCAAAACGGAAAATAGTTAGTATTTGATTTAGAAGTGAGGTCAGAATAAGAGAGTAGGTGGTTGTTTTTAAAGAAGTGTCCGGCCGTAATATTGTCGTGTGGCCAAAGGTCAGAGAGGAAGGTGGAATGTAATCCGGGTGTAAAGTCTAGGTTAAGTTTGAGTGGAGTCATAGGTCCCAGATGTGTGGAGATATGATATTTGGAACACGCATGCCGAAAAGCGTGTAATGTTGAGGAAATCAAAGGGTGGGAGGTATAGACGGGTTGGGTGTGTTTTGGGTGGAGCCACAGGGTTTGGGCTACTGGAGTGGGGGCTAAAGAGTTTTCCAATCGGACCCAATCTTTGGTGGAGGAGTGGATATTCCAGTCGATAGTGCGCGTTAGGTGGCAAGCTAAGTAATATTTTTTGATGTCAGGCAAACCTAAACCTCCTGCAAGTTTGGGGGCGGTGAGTCTATCGTAACTCAGTCTGGGTTTCAGTTTGCCCCAAATAAATGTTGTGCACAATTTGCGATACTGTGCGAAAAATGCATTCGGGAGTTTGATCGGTACGGTTTGAAATAGGTATAATATTCTTGGTAAAATATTCATTTTAATTATGGCAGCTCTGCCAAACCAGGAAAAAACCCCCACCGACCATTGTTTGAGGTCTCGGGTTATGTTACGCAGAAGGGGCAGGTAATTTACTGTGTATAAGTCTTTAAGGGAGTTGGGTAGTTGGATACCAAGGTATGTTATCGCAGTAGTGCTCCAGGTAAATGGAAAGTTATGCTGGCATTGCACATATTGTGCATCGGGCAGAGAAACATTTAAGGCGCAAGATTTTGCGAAGTTTATCTGTAGGTTAGATAGTTTTTTGAAGTGATCGAGAGTTTTAAGCAAGTTAGGTATAGACGTCAAGGGTTCCGAAAGAAATAGTAAAATATCATCCGCAAACGCGGCCGTTTTAAAAGTGCGTCCCTCTATGTCTATGCCTTTGATATCTGAGTTGGCACGAATACATCGCAGAAGTGGTTCAAGTGTTAGCACAAAGATTAGGGGTGACAAAGGGCAACCTTGACGGGTGCCGTTCGTGATGGAGAAGGCATTCGATAGGTGGCCGTTGACACGAACTCTCGCCGTGGGGGTCGAGTAAAGCATAAGGATAAAATTCAACATGCGTGCGGGAAGGCCTATGGAGGTTAGCGTCGCTGATATGTAGTCCCAAGCCACTCTATCGAATGCCTTCTCTGCGTCTAGGGAGAGTAGAAAGCCTTTTTGTTTTTGAGACGTAAGCCAATGGTGAACGTTTAGCGTTTTGAGGGTATTATCTCTTGCTTCTCTACCCGGGATGAACCCAACTTGATCGGGGTGAATAAGATCAGGGAGTAAAGGGAGAATTCGGTTGGCTAATATTTTGGCATACCATTTAAGGTCGACATTGAGGAGTGATATAGGTCTATAGTTAGTCACTAGCGTGGAGTCCTTTCCTGGTTTGGGAATTACCGTGATGTGGGCTGTTAATAAGTCTCGAGGGGGAACAGTGAAGGATGCACATGTGTCAAAGGAAGATAAGAAGAGAGGGGTTAGTAAGTGTGCGTAAGTCTTATAGTAGCCAACAGTCAGACCATCAGGTCCAGGGCTTTTGCCCGTTTTCATAAGTTTGAGGGCATTGTCCGCTTCCTCTTTAGTCAGGGGTGTATCAAGAGCGTGAAATGAAGAGTCTGAGATCGGAGTGGGACTGTATTGATGTAAGAAGTCGGCTATAAGTTGTTTACGTTGAGATGGCTGTTGGGTCTGTAGTGGGTCCGTTAGATTGTATAATTGGGAGTAGTAGGCCACAAATTGTTCGGCAATATCGGGCGTGGAGGTAATTTTACGGCCTCTGGAGTCTGTTAGGGCGTGTATCATATTTTTAGCTTTTTTGGATTGTAGGGCTCTCGCTAATAGTTTGCCTGCTTTGTTACCGAATTCATAAAAGGTTTTTTGGGTGAGTATGTATTTCCGTTTAATTTGTTTACCCAGTAATTCCAACATTTCTTTCCTGCTATTAGCCATTTTTTTATCCATTTACAAATAGATTTTTCTAAGCCTGTAGACTTACCTTACACGTTAGCCGTGTATGGGAAACTGTGTATTTCACTTCTCTTTGAGATGTTCATGCCTGATTTTGCTACTTAACAGCAGACTATATAATTATACTTTAGCATTAGAAATAGTTTACATAGTAAATTGCTATAAAGTCCTAGCTAGAGTTCAATATTCCTAGATGCATGTGCAAATATATGGTTATTCATACATTTTTTCAAATAACAAACATCTCCATACTTACCTGCTCTGTGCAATGGAATTGCACAGAGTGGCCCCGAGCCCCCTCTTCTCAGGTCTCCCACCGGCACTGCTGGCTCCTCTTCTCTGTCCAGTGCCCCAATAGGAAGCCACTTCCCATGGGAGCACTCGTGCATGCTCACTCACTCCTGAGCCCTGCTGCTGCGTCCATGGATGCAGAAAGCTGTACTCTGTCCCACCCCATTCCCTCATCACTGGTTTTGATTGACAGCACTGGGAGCCAAAGGCAACGGGTGCTCCAGCAAAGCGAGTGAGACACAGAAGTGAGGGGAGCGAAGAGCCGCAGACATGCACAGAGCTGGATTGAACAAGAGTTCAGTTAGGTATAAAAGGGAGTGAGGGGCCAAAATCAATGCTCAGTTAGGTATAAGGGGGAGTGAGAGGCCAAAACCAATGCCTAAACATTTCTTACCTTAAAGTGATTGTAAAGTTGTTTGTTATTTTTATTTTTTTAAACATATTATACTTACCTCCTCTGTGCAGTAAGTTTTGCACAGAGCAACCCAGATCCTCCTCTTCTCAGGTCCCTCTTTGCTGCTCCTTGCCCCTCCCTCCTATTGTGTGCCCCCTCTGCCAGAAGCTTTATATGGGGGCACCCAAGCTGAGTCAGAGCTCTGTGTATCCTTACAGACACAGAGCTCTGGCCTGGCTCCACCCCTTTCTTCCCTGATTGGCGGACTGTCTTTGACAACCGTGGGAGCCAATGGCGAATCTGCTATTTCTCAGCCAATCAGGAGGAGTGTCCTAGATGGCTTAGACATTGGTGGACATTGTTGGAGAGAGAAGAGGCTCAGGTAAGTAATTAGCAGGTGCTGGGGCAGCTGCTACACACATAGAATGTGGTAAGATTAAAAAAATTCTGCCTTTACAACTCCCTTAAGTACTATTAGCGGTAACCCCGGTCTACACTCGGGACTGCATCACAGGATCCTGGAGGAGGTGACTTACCTTGTCCACACGATCCCATGATGTACTCCCGCTGTGCCGGCAGCCACATCTTCCACTCGATTCTCTGGGTGTTCCGGCTTCTCTTCCCTGTGAGCGTCGCAACGCAGGGGGGTGGAGCCAGCATCAGATTTAATGTATAAATCACAACACATACACAATATATTGTAATCTTATTGGATTGCAATACTGTATCAAATCATTTGCCCTCAGTTTGTCCCCAGTGCTTTGTCCAGTGCCCTTGCCTGCAGTTTTACTGTTCTTTCTGCCTGGAAACTGGAAAACGACCATGGCATCCAAAAAGCGTGCCTCTACATCAAAAGCGGTTTATGACCTGCTGGAAAACAGCAATAGCGATACTGAATCACTTGCAGAATTGAGTGATAGCGATTCATGTGGAAATTCATCATCAGACACAGAAAGTGATTTCAGTGACGAACCTTCGACTGAGCTCAGTGATGTGTGAACTTGGTGCTCTATTGACTGCGTTACAGATCATGCAGGGCCCCCAAGATTCCTGTTTGCTGGAGTACCTGGTATTAAAGTGTATGTTGAAGATGACAACCCCTTGGCATACCCACAACTATTTTTGACCAATGAGGTTATTGAAAAAATTGTTACGGAGACAAACCGGTACCAAGAGCAACAAGCTGCTATGCATCAGAAGTTTTCAAGAAGTAGAAAGTGGGAACCAGTGACCAAAGAAGACATTTGGAAATTTCTGGGCCTAATAATTCTTCAGGGAGTGGTTGGGAAACCCCTGCAGAAGTGGTATTGGACAACCAATAAATTACTTGCCACTCCATTCTTTGGCACGGTCATGTGAGAGTACACATTTTCCCTGATTAAGAAATGTTTGCACTTTGAAAACAATAAAGAATTTGATGAAACTACTCATCCAGCACCAAAACGCAAGAAAATTTGGGAAGTATATCAGATGATTCTGAAGAATTTCCAAGGGAGCTATGTGCCTGATAGAGACATTAGCATAGATCAGGGGTCTCAAACTGGTGGCCCTCCAGCTGTTGCGGAACTACAATTCCCATGAGGCATTGCAAGGCTGACAGTTACAGGCATGACTCCCATAGGCAGAGGCATGATGGGACTTGTAGTTCCGCAACATCTGGAGGGCCGCTAGTTTGAGACCCCTGGCATAGATGAAAGTCTAATGGCCTACAAGTTAAGGCTCAGCTGGATACAATACATGTCATCAAAGAGAGCACTATTTGGCGTAAAATCCTTCATGCTATGCGAATTGACAACTGGTTACATTTGGAATTCTGTCCTCTACACTGGGAAAGGAATCAAATTCAACCCAAAATACAGCAATTATGGAATGACAACATATTCCGTTCTTTCACTGATTGAGCCATTGCTAAATCAAGGCTATTATGTAACTACAGACAGCTTTTACACATCCCCTGAACTTTATGAGTTCCTTCTGCAGAACAAAATGGATGCCTATGGAACCGTCGTGACATGCCACCAATCTTTGGCAATAAGAAGCTCATGACTGGAGAAATGGTTGCCTGGCAGAAAGGCAAAATGATGGCACTGCGATGGAGTGACAAAAAATATGTGTGCCTAATGAGTACAATCCATAATACCTCCACTGTCATGGTACGCACAAAAGGTGGGAAATACATAATGAAGCCAGATGTAGTGATAGACTACAAGAACACCATGGGAGGTGTTGACATAGTAGACCAAGCAAAGACATTCTATCCAACAATGAGAAGACAACAAAAAAAGTACTACAAGAAGATCTTAAGGCATCTCCTTGAGCAATGCTTTTGGAATGCCTACATTCTGCTCAAAGTCAGAACCCACAAGGATGTGCATGGTTTGTTGCTCAAAGAAACAGTAGAAAGAAAAACCGAAAGGAAACCAGATTCTATTGTCCTGATTATGATGTCGGACTTTGTGCAGTCCCATGTTTCAAAATTTATCATACCCAGGATGTTTACTGAAGCAATATGACTAATAATATTGCACCCTTGTTTGGACAAATTTCAGTGTTTTTGATTTGATTATATTATTGAGTAAAATGTTTTGAATAAAATGTATTATTATTATATTATTATTTGTTATTATTTATAGTTATTTATTATATTATAATTTATGATTTTGTGTTTCAAACTTTATCATACCTGGGATGTCTACTAGACATAGATTTAAGTGAGTTATTCCTAAGAATTACAGGCCTACAATATAAATCACCAAATTTCATCCGTCAGGAAGGTTAATGCAAGGAATACTATGTTATTCATATTTTCATTAAAGTTTTCATCTATTTTGCTCTAATAACGTATCTACATAAGGAGAGTAGCTAAAAAAGTCTCAGTACATGTATATCCTGCTTATATGCTATTTAATCCTGCTGGTTGTCCACATCATGAATCTCTGGCCATGAATCACCAATAGCAATGCATCTCTGCCATCAAATCCAACAGCGTAATGCAAACGTCCATCCTGCTAAGCAATTTGTAGTTGCTGGCTATCTTGCAGATAGGTGACTTTGTATTATTGACTTAATTGCAATGTTGATATCATATCAATTCTCCCTCTTCACCAAAGAGCTCTATAAGAATATAGCATGAGTCCATGGGTGTACCATGGAAAGCATTATCCTTGAATTTAAAAAGGGAAGAACACTCCACTTTTGTATCCTGCTTTAAAATAGGGTAAAAGAGACTGCATACAGCAAAAATGTTTCTTTATAGCTCCTGTTTCATTTTACTTCAATTCATTAACACATTCATTACCCACTATAGGGCACAATCTATTAAAGCACATCTGCATTTTAAAGTCACTATTGGGGACAAAAAATTACAAATTTGTCCCTATTTTTGGAAGTGCATTTTAAAGTCACTATTGGGGACAAAAAATTACAAATTTGTCCCCAAAATTTTGGAAGTGGGACAATCCTATTGAAATCATGTCTTCTCCAAGATTTTAAGATCCCTTTCACTGTTAACCCTTCTGCGGAACTGTTATGTTTTAATATACATGTTTTAAAGAATCACACCTAGAAAGAGCAACAATTTTTCAAAGTCCCATGGGCACCTGCTTTATGCATAGAAATGTATGTTTTATGTCAAAATGGGAGGTAGGAGAACTAGTTTCTTCTTCTATCTGAATATCCTGAGCATGTTCTGCAATACTCACTCAAAGGGGTTGCATTGCTTTGCCCACATAAAATTGATTGGTATGGGTAGTACTTGGTTTTAAAATTAAAAACAATAATAATTTGAAATTCTTTAGCAACATCAGAATTAAAGAACACTAGTTCTCTCTAATTTATCCTCCAAGCACAGTGCCCCCCCTTAACTTTTTTAAAGGCTGGACCTTAAACATTTGTAAAACACATGCAAAATCATCATTATCTGCACATTGATGTTGAATCCATGTAAATTGCCTCACAGTTATTTCTCCAACAAGGCACTAGTGATGAGCCAAATAAGTTCCATTCGTGGCATACGACAAAGAGCATCCATGATGTCTCAGCTTCTACTTCCAGTCATGTGACTGAGAGCTTAAACATCATGGATGTTCTTTGTCGTATGAGTTTGCATACAGTGGTGGGGCCGCAAATTTAAAGGGCCATACACCTAATTGAGGGGAACAACCAGGACATCAGAAAGTGCATTGGAGGAGAAGGAGGAGTGCAGATGAACCTATTTCTTGTGCCCCAGAGTAGGGAAAAGTGCCACTTGACAGGTCAAATGTGGAGGTGCGCGCATTATTGAATGGTGTTGGAAGTCACTGAAACACTTTTTATGCAATGGCACAATAGTGTGGATTACTTGGGTCCACTATGAACTTTATCACACATTTGGATTAACGAAGGAGTTAAGTTAAGAGTTGCATATTTGTTGTTTTCTTGCTTTAAATTTATTTCATTATAATATCTGCACACTTTTGCTTTGGATGTGTCAAATGGATATACTGTATTGTGCAGAGTATACTTATTGGGACCCTAAGAAAAGCTTTGATCATATATGTTTATAATTTTTATATTGTTACCATTACTACATATTAGAATACAATATTATGAAGGTTTTATGTGGAATGATTTGATTCAATTTATGTAACAATTATTAGTGCACATATAAGGGAATAGGCACAACAATATTTATTGTTTTTTTTTTGTTTTTTTGGTGATTAACATTGTGGTAACACAATTTTGTTACTTGCAGCTATCTATTAAGTCTTCGTTTATACCACACAGGCCAGAACAGGTAGTGCAGAAAAATACCATTCTTCTTTTACATTTATGTATGTAGGTGGGGCTTTAAAAATGGTTTGTTTCTTTATTACAATGTTGTTTACATTTTAATTTAAAACTTTTTTTCACAAAACTATATTGTTATAACATAGGGGGCCATTAGCCTATTTTACTGTGACAGGGCCACATCAGGGGTCTACTTGTGACACCCCACCATACTCATCCAAGGCCCACAGGTGGGACAAAGGAAAAAAGTATTTCTATCTACACACCACTTGTCAATCACTAGCACAGTTCAGGAGAAAAAAAAACTGAAAGAGGAACTCAACCCAAAAAAGGGGAAGTTCCACTTTAAGGCCTCCTCTCCCCCTTCCCCTTTCAAGAATTGCACTTTTGGGGAGGGGTGCAGCAGATACCTAATTTTGACAGGTACCTGCTCCCACTTCAGCTACAATTGCCTAAGCGATCAGAGCGGAAGTTATCTTCCTTCTTTTCCCCCTCACAGTCTTCTGGGACACGTCACAGGTCCCAGAAGACTGTGAGACCATTCACAATGCGCAGCATGGCTTGTGCATGCACAGTGTGCACCCGGATTTAAAGCCACAAGCTGAAAAGCCTCAGAGCCGGAGTATATAGAGAGACAAATTACTCCACATAGTAACATATTGTCTCTTTTTTTTGTAGTTTATTAGCAGTAGTGGATTTTAAGAAAGTGGTTGGATTGTTTGGGTTGAGACATGTTCTCAGCTTGAACTTTTTGCTGTCCTGTGTATATGTACTGCTGCTAATAAGCTGCAAAGAAGAGACAATATTATACTATGTGGAGTCTTTTGTTTCTCTATATGCTTCGGGTCTGAGGCTTTTCTAAAACACACCCTGATCAGCTGTGGAATTCCTTGTGTATATCTTTTGAGGCTACTGTGGAGAGATGTCAGGACATATTTCTGTGGATCACAGATCTAATAAAGCACTTTGTGACCTCCCTGAATACGGGAGGTCACTGGCTTTCTGGTAAGCCTTCATTTTATTTGTGTTGATGGGTATCCTGCTGCCAAGCATTTGATCATCATTTCCAATACACCCCCTCTTCATGGGACTTCTGATGAAAATCAGCTCATATGAACTTTTCTTTCATTTTTTGTTTGCATGGTCTTTGCACTTGTGATAATATATTGCACATATGTTATGATTTATTTTATTTTAAACTGTACCAATTCTTGCACAACTGCACTTTATTATACCATATTTGGCTGTATGCACATCACACGTGTTGTGTGATTTGCATGAATTACACTTTTTGCCCTAGCACTGCACTTTTATTTAAACACACGAAAATATATAATAAAATATTAACAAAAATGTGAAGGGTGTACTCACTTTGTGAGATACTATATATTCTGCAATATCTACCCATTCTCCATTCTGATGGTATTTACCTGCTACAAGATTTTATTACCAGTTAAACTGTTTTTTTTTTAGTTTTGCTTTGCTTTTTACAGCAATAGACAGATATAAAATATTCATTGCAAAATTATATTTTGTTCATCTTGTACTGAGTTTGTTCAATTGTTAGAATTTCCTGTTAGACATATGACACAGGCACTATAATTCTTGCAAAGATGTTTATTTTTTATGTAAAACTTTAATACAACATTATGTATATATATATATATATATATATAATTACAATTTGTTTCTTTATTTATTGTGCACAAAAATAGAGCAGCCTTACATTTTCACCAATTCATAAGGGGTAGAAGCTGAAAGTTTTTCACCATCAATGCTAGTTAGAAGGCTGCATATGAAGCGGTATTCCATTGTTGGCAGCCTTTAAAAGGGTTGACATTTTGCATTATATGGAAGGGGATTGCCCTTCATTTTTTTTAATTTAGGGGTAAAGATTTCCAGGGTACATGCTTAAGAAGTGAGTGGATTACTTTGACAAAATGTATTTGTGGTTTGCCCACATAAGGGCAAAGACACTGCATAGCCTATTTTTCAGCTCATTATGAAGTAAGTTACTCATGCTATATTGTTTTGTAGATAAATGGAGATATGAGGAAATTGATTTTATCATTATTATTAGATGGATAATACTGAGACACTTACCTACAAGATAATATCACCAGCAATTACAAATTGCATAGTGGGATGGAAGTTTACATCATGCTGTTGAATTTGAGATGCATTGCTGTTGGTAATTGATGATTACTGCACAAAAGATGCTCTGATCCATGACCTTTATTGGTAAGTTATAATATGATGTCTTTTTGCTCTTAGCTGCTTTTTTCTGGATGGTTGGTATTTGTTTTGCTTAGGACCACAAACATCAAATATGCAAGTCAACTCAAGTGTTTCCACATCATATCTTCCTCCTTACTCTTTATATTTAATAATGTTCAATATGTTTCCTTATGTATAGGGTTGAGCGAACCTGAACTGTAAAGTTCGGGTCCGTACCGGACTTTTGGGTGTCCGGGGCCCGAACCCGAACTATTGGCTGTAAGTTCGGGTTCGGGTTCGGTGTTCGGCGATGTATTGGTGCCTTTTTAACAGCTGCAGGGCAGCCAATCGACGCTAGTTTCACTAGTGTGCCCTTAGAAGCCATCACAGCCATGCCTACTAATGGCATGGCTGTGATTGGGCAGTGCAGCATGTGACCCAGCCTCTATATATAGTCCAGACACACAGCACACAGCGTCATTCTGCTATAGACAGGTTCCTGTGCTGCTAAGAGAGAGGATTTTAAGAGATATGCCGCGTACACACGTTCGGACTTTGTCCGCCGGACCTAGTCCAGCTGATTGTCTAGGTCCGGCGGGACTTCCCCACACACGCCCGGACTTCCGAGCATGTGACTTGACCACACACGCCCGGACATCTCCGGCGGACAATCCGCTGGAAAAAGTCTGCGGGAATGAACAGACTTTCCAATGAGCGGCAAGTCCGTTCATTTCAAAAGTCCGGCGGACTAGCCTACCCGACTGCCAAGTTCAGCGGACAATTTTAAAACAAAACTTAAAACCTAGTCCGCCGGACTTTTGGCGCCAAAAAGTCCGCCGGCGCCCACACACGAGGGGATTGTCCGGTGGACTTGAGTCCAGCGGACAATCCCGCGGGATAGTCCCTTCGTGTGTACGCGGCATTAGTGTGATAAAGTCAGTCAGTCAGTCAGTCCACATTCCTTTAATTTTCTTCTAATTAGTTAGATCAGTGAGCGATCTAGATAGCTAGAGTAGAGTAGGGAGTTTCTTTATTAAGCAAAAGAAAGAGGCAGAGAGAATTATTGAAGAGATTCCTAAATCAATTGTACCCTGGCTGGAGTGCAGTGCACAGTCTTTTAACAGTGCCATGAGGCCAGTGCCAGACAAAATATAAAAGTTTTACCTGCAAGCTCAGTGCACCATTACTGCACTGCATATAGTAAGAGATACACCATAGTCTGTGTGTATTCTGCTATTGGAAAAACATTGCAAAAATTTTTAATTTTGCTGTGTTTTTTTTTCCCCAATAGCATATTCTGCGTGTTCATACACGCTTTAGATACTGTCCGTGTATTCTGATATTGGAAAAACATTGCAAAAAAATTTAATTTTTTTAAAAAAATGTTTTCCCAATAGCATTTTCTGCACGTTCATACATACATGCTTTAGACACTATCCGTTTATTCTGATATTGGAAAAAACATTGCAAAAAAATTTAATTTTGCAGTGTTTTTTTTCTTCCCAATAGCATTTTCTGCGTTTTCATAAACGCTTTAAATACTGTCCGTGTATTCTGATATTGGAAAAACATTGCAAAACAATTAAATTTTGCGGTGTTTTTTTTCCCCAATAGCATTTTCTGCGTTTTCATAAACGCTTTAGACACTATCCGTGTATTCTGATATTGGAAAAACATTGCAAAAAAATTAAATTTTGCTGTGTTTTTTTTTCCCCCAATAGCATTTTCTGCGTGTTCATACACACTTTAGATACTGTCCGTGTATTCTGATTTTGGAAAAACATTGCAAAAAAATTTAATTTTGCTGTGTTTTATTTTTCCCAATAGCATTTTCTGCGTGTTCATACATACACGCTGTAGACACTATCCGTGTATTCTGATATTGGAAAAACATTGCAAAAAAATTTAATTTTGCAGTGTTTTTTTTTTCCCCAATAGCATTTTCTGCGTTTTCATAAACGCTTTAGACACTATCCATGTATTCTGATATTGGAAAAACATTGCAAAAAAATTCCATTTTGCGCTGGGTTTTTTTTTCCCCAATAGCATTTTCTGCGTTTTCATAAATGCTTTAGACACTATCCGTGTATTCTGATATTGGAAAAACATTGCAAAAAATTTAATTTTGCTGTGTTTTATTTTTTTTATCCCAATAGCATTTTCTGCGTGTTCATACATACACGCTGTAGACGCTATCCGTGTATTCTGATATTTGTGTTTTTTTTTCCCCAAATAACATTTTTGGAAAAACAAAAAAAATTAATTTTGCAGTGTTTTTTTTTTTCCCCAATAGCATTTTCTGCATTTTCATAAACGCTTTAGACACTATCCATGTATTCTGATATTGGAAAAACATTGCAAAAAAATTCAATTTTGCGCTGTTTTTTTTTTCCCCAATAGCATTTTCTGCATTTTCATAAACGCTTTAGACACTATCCGTGTATTCTGATATTGGAAAAACATTGCAAAAATTTAATTTTGCTGTGTTTTTTTCCCCAATAGCATTTTCTGCGTGTTCATTCACGCTATAGATACTGTCCGTGTATTCTGATATTGGAAAAACATTGCAAAAAAAATTAATTTTGCTGTGTTTTTTTTGTTTTTTTTTACCAGTAGCATTTTCTGCGTGTTCATACATACATGCTGTAGACACAATCCGTGTATTCTGATATTGGAAAAACATTGCAAAAAAATTTAATTTTGCAGTGTTTTTTTTCTTCCCAATAGCATTTTCTGCATTTTCATAAATGCTTTAGACACTATCCGTGTATTCTGATATTGGAAAAACATTGCAAAAAAATTTAATTTTGCAGTGTTTTTTTTTTCCCCAATAGCATTTTCTGCGTTTTGATAAACGCTTTAGATACTGTCCGTGTATTCTGATATTGGAAAAACATTGCAAAAAAATTTAATTTTGCTGTGTTTTTTTTTCCCCAATAGCATTTTCTGCGTTTTCATAAACGCTTTAGACACTATCCGTGTATTCTGATATTGGAAAAATATTGCAAAAAAATAAAATTTTGCAGTGTTTTTTTTCCCCAATAGCATTTTCTGCGTTTTCATAAACGCTTTAGACACTATCCGTGTATTATGATATTGGAAAAACATTGTAAAAAAATTTAATTTTGCAGTGTTTTTTTTCCCTAATAGCATTTTCTGCGTTTTCATAAACGCTTTAGACACTGTACGTGTATTCTGCTATAGACAAAAACACTGATTTAGGGCGAGATCATACATTTTGAAAATATGAGGAGATCATCAAAAAGGGGACGTGGCCCGGGTCGTGGTGCTGCTGGTGGCGCTGGTGGTCAAGGTTCACATCAGAGTCCAGACAGAGAAGCGTATCGGGTTGTGCCGGAACTTCATGTAAGCAGTGTTCCAAGCAGTAGGGAGACTGGAACTTGACCTCCCCTGTGGACCAATTGATGGTCGGGTCATGGGCCTGCAACCAGGAGATGCCCAGGATTACCGGAAACAGGGGGGAAGAGATTACATCCAAGGTTAATAGTTCCTTGTGGTGGAGAGAAGAGACAGTGAGCAAGGGTTGGGTTTCTTGAACAACTTGGCCCGATCTAATGCGGGAACCTTCAGCCAGAAAGACAGATAGTCCGTGGACCTTTTTCTGAAGAGGAATGTCGTGCCGGCTGGCAAAAGTGGCATCGATGAAACAGCTGCAAGCTCCCGAGTCAAGGATAGTGCTGGTGAGAACCGTCCTTCCCAGGAACTGAAACGACAGAGATAGAGCGATGTGGGTGGCATGGACTGGCAAGGGTACAGAGCTGGTTGACACAGACGAAAGGCACTTACGTATCTTACTCGGACATCTGTTCACAAAGTGTCTGGGTCCACCGCAATACAGGCACAAGTTTAGTTGCCGGCGTCGAGCTCGTTCCTCCGGAGACAGAGTAGGTCGCATGAGACCAAGCTGCATCGGCTCGCCGGCATCAGGAGAAGGATGGGTAGGACCCATCGGTTGAGCGGGCAGGTAACGGGTAGCCGGCAATGGTGCTCTTGCGGTCATCCAGGCCAAGCGATGGACTTGGGCAGATCTCTCAACTCTGCGTTCCCGGAGCCGACGGTCAATCTGAATGCTCAGGGTTATCAGGCCCTCCAGAGTGTCTGGGGTGCCCACGCGGGCAAGTTCATCCTTTAGGCCTTCGGAGAGGCCCATGCGGAACTGGTGCCTTAATGCAGAGTCATTCCACTGGGTGTCTGCGCTCCAGCGTCTGAAGTCTGTCACATAGTCCTCGGCCGTTCTGCGGCCCTGCTGGAGCGCAGACAGAGCAGATTCGGCTGTGGTGGTCAACTGGGGGTCCTCGTAGAGTTGCGCCATAGCCTCCAGGAAGGATGAGAGGGATTGGGTTAGCATGCCGTTCCCTTCCAGCAGACGGTGTGCCCAGATCTGGGGTTCACCCTGCAGCAGCGAAATCACAAACCCCACCTTAGTGGCTTCTAGGGAGAAGGTTCTGGGTTGTAGAGCAAAGTATAACTGGCAGGCGTTGCGGAAAACCCGGAACTTGGAACGATCCCCGGAGAACCGATCTGGGACAGGCACTCTTGGTTCAGGAGGCAGCATCACCACTGCAGGTGGAGTAGCCGGTGGGACAGGAGGCTGAGGAGGTGCAGGGGCTGCGACGTTGGGACCAGCAAGTTGCTGCACTCGTCCTTCCAGTCTGGTATATCCCTCTTGAAGAGATTGCACCGCCTGGGTGAGGGCCGCCAGATGTGAGCAGATCTCCTTCATGGCAGAGGCTTCTCCCGCAGGCTCAGTCATGGCTGTTCGTACTGTTAGGTACCTGAGTGGAGAGCCTGACTTTGTTGGGAGGAGGCCTCTCTTACGGCTCTGGTTCAGGGCCCACTGGAGTGAATACAGTGGTCCGGTGAGCACAGCGGGGTAGGAGTGCCTGGACTGGATGCTGTGGTAGATGTAGCTGGCCGGTAGCAATCTTCTGGTAGCTGAAGCAGCAGGGACTGGCAAGCAGAGGAGCAAGGCCCGGATACAGGGCGACCCCGAGATGGCGTCAGCGACTCTGGAGATGTGCAGCATGTGTGGAGACAGGCAGAGGGATCGTCAGGCAGGCCGGGTCTGGATACACTTGGCAGGCAGGTAAGTGAGCACCGGCGGCAGCGAGGTCAAACAGGCAGAAGTCAGCGTTCAATATCAGTCCAAAGCAGAGTCAACAAGCCGGGATCAGGAATGGAGAAGGTAGCAAGGTCAAGTGGAAGCCGGGTCAGGTTTACAGGGATATACAGGCAGAGACAGGTTTCACTAGGATCACACTGTAGACGAACGGCACCGATCAGGTGCAACTGTCACTTCTTTTAAAAGGCCACTGGTGGCAAACAGCGCTAGCGCGTCACGTGTGCCTCCGCGATGCGCGCGCTCGCGCTCGCCGCGCACGCGCGCGCGCGCCTGAGGGGCACGTTGGCGCGCACACCCGTGCCGATGCCCGGACGAATCAGCTGCTCGTGTGCGCATGCGCGCGCGCCGATTCGACCGCACATCGCAAGTGGAGTCCTGACACCTGCACTATCAGTTTTGGTCATCTTACTTTAAAAAAGTAATTAGTTACAAATGACTTCTCCCAAAAAGTAATTGCGTTAGTAACTCAATTACTACATTGGAAAAGTAATTAGTTACGCAGCAAAGTAACTGTGACTTTTTTTTATATTCTATACGTGTAACTAAGGTGCGGGTCTAGTATTACTGTAAGCAAGGGGCGCATTTATTATTATTGTTATATATCGTGTAACCAAGGGGCTGCTCTATTATTACTCTAACCAAGGGGCAGATCTGTTATAGCATGTAAGCAAGGGGCGGGTCTATTATTATTATATCGTGTAAGGGGCGGATGGCTACAGAAGAGGGCGAATGTTAAATTAATGGGCAGAGCTCGATATATAACAATAATATAGTTATATATAACAATGTTATAGTAATACTAGACCCGCCCCTTAATTACACGATAGACGCCCCTTGCAGAGTAGCATGAGCATCGGGAGCGTGCGGCATCGCCTCGTACAATTACATGTTAACTGCACCTGCGCGGTGTAGAGTTCACTCAGAGCTGTTTAGGTTCGGCAATTTTCGTAAGCTCCGTAGTCCTTCGTACTGCGCAAGCTCTGCACCTGCGCAGTACAGGGGGTCCTTATCCGGCGGGGGAACTTTTTCGGCAGGACACCGGAATTACACTACTGCCATCTAGTGGCGTTAGATGTAATTGCAGTAACGCTACACAAGTAATGGGAACTGCATTACCATGAGGGGAAAAGTAATCAGTTTGATTACTCGTTACCCTCTAAAGTAACTGCGTTAAGTAACTCTGTTTATTTTAACTCAGTTACTTACATCACTGTACACTACATACCTGTAGTACTCTCTCCCCTCTTTTTTGCAAAAAAATTATGGGATGATGCCAATGAGAACATGTTTTGCATGAATGGATTCATCCTCAGCCCACACCATATTACCCACTAAATTGATGATTACTGTCTAGAGATCTATGACTTGAAAGACCAGCAGAAGTAAATAGAAGATAAGTAGGATATACTAGACATGTGCGGTTAGTTTCGTACGAATCGTAAATTCGTACGAATTTTTCTAAATTCGTACATTCGTACGGAACCGAATTACGAATTTTTTTGGATACGAATTCTGTACGGAATACGAAATTCCGTTTACGAATTTCGGATCCAAATTATTCTAAATTTATTCGAATCCGGCAACTACCAAATATATCGAATTTCAATTTCAACTAATACTAAAGAAATTATTATAGCGGATATAACGAGTGATTCGAAATTCGGCTCCAAACTATTCGAATTCAACTACCAAATATATCGAATTTCAATTTCAACTAATACTAAAGAAATTATTATAGCGGATATAACGAGTGATTCGAAATTCGGCTCCAAACTAATCGAATTCAACTACCAAATATATCAAATTTCAATTTCAACTAATACTAAAGAAATTATTATAGCGGATATAACGAGTGATTCGAAATTCGGCTCCAAACTATTCGAATTCAACTACCAAATATATCGAATTTCAATTTCAACTAATACTAAAGAAATTATTATAGCGGATATAACGAGTGATTCGAAATTCGGCTCCAAACTATTCGAATTCAACTACCAAATATATCGAATTTCTAATTTTCAACTAATACGAAAGAAATTATTATAGCGGATATAACGAATGATTAGAATTTCGGCTCCAACTACCAAATAATATCTAATTTCAACTAATACAAAATAAATTATTATAGCGGATATAACGAATGATTTGAATGGATTCGATATTCAGTATAACGAATATCGACAGTGTACGAATACTAACGAATTCTTTGTTGGTCCAAATTTCTTTACTACAGAAACATGTGACTGTTGGTTGACCAATCACATCAGAGGTTTTCTTGTGATGCTGAGGCCTACAGGGCAGGGCAGAGGGCACGCCCTGATCATATGACTTCTCTTTGTGGAGCTGATCATACAGTCAACTATTTGTGCCAGTGCATCTGCTCAAATATCGTTGCGATCCTTGGATTTTTGATATTCATTTGCCCTGATATCTGTTCGAGTCTGCAAGAGTATTATCCTTGATAGCTTATTTTGCTATTGGATTTCTTCTTTTGCTCCAGATTTTTGTTTTAGTCTGCTCATCTTTTTTTTTTGTCTTTTTTTGACTTGGAAGGCAAAATGAGCAGCAAACAAGGAGATCGAGGCAGAAAGAGTGCTGCTGCTGGGAGAGGGAGAGCTTCGAGCCGGCGTCAAGTAGAACAGCAGCAGGTGGGACGTTCTGTCTCTGCGGCCCCTGAGCTCAGCTCACCTCCCATGAAGTTGAGGCGACCAGGAGGAGTGAAAGAGCCTGCCAAACCGCAGACATCACGTCGCCAGCTGTTCCAGGAGGACTTACCTTGTACAAGCACTGCTGCTGGTAGCACTAGCATGCCCACTCGTACCTTTTATGGAAGAGGACGAGGGCAGACCAAAGGGAAACTTCCCAGTGCACACACCTTTGTGCAGCCAAAGATGGAGATCTTGGACAGCATGCTGCATGAAACATGTGAGAAGGCCCAGGCTGAACAAGCTCATCATGATGATGTTATCACTATCAGCACTCCAGGGAGCTTCGAGATAAGCAAGCAGGAGCCTGAGGAGAGTCAGCTTACAACACATTGTAAAGATCATCAGTCTTCCCCTGGCAATGTAGAAGAAGAGAAAGAGATGGAAACAAGTTTTCACATGGAGAACTTTGATTACCAACCATCGGCATCTACCCATGTTGGCCCCAGCGACAGCCCAGGAGAATATATCTCCCCTGACTCCCCACTACTTTTCTCCCCTTCTAAGTCCCCTGCCGTTATTTCAAAGCCTCCAGCATCATCGGCCAATGCAACCACAGCAACAGCACCCAAAATACCCGTGATGTTCCGATCTCATTCTCTTCTTCATCCTGCTCCTCCTGCTGAACCTCAGAAAGACAGTCCAACCACTGCAGTGGATGTGAGTCCATCACCAGGCACTGCGGGCAGTGTCATTGGTGCTGGCTGCCGTTCCAGCGTTTGGCTGCATTTCACCAAAATTGGCGTTGGTCAGAAGGCCAAATGCAAGCATTGTGGCAAGGACATCAGCCGGGGCCGAGACATAGGGCATCTCAGCAACAGCGGGATGAACCAGCACATGCGTGTGCACCACCAGGCTGTGCTGTTAGGGGAGAAAATTGTGTCCCCTCCAAACACCAAAAGAGGAACCAATACCAATAGTGGCACCACCACAGCCACCACCATAAGTACCAGCACCACCACCCCACATCCAACCCATACCAGCCACCAGGCCACCCTGGAAGATTTTGGTGGCTTTCACAGTGCAAAAGGAATGTCTCAGGCACAGGTTAGGAAGATTACACGCCTGATCGGCCAGCTTATTGCAGTTGGAGGAGCACCATTCAATATGGTAGAAGGTGAGCCCTTCAGGCAGTTGATGCAGGCTGTTGCACCACAGTACCGTGTGCCATCACGAAAGACCTTTAGCCAAACTGTGGTGCCAGCCTTATACAGGTCTTGTGTTGGGGTGCTGAAGGACGAGATTAGAAAGGCAGGTGGACAGGCAGTGCACCTGACCACTGACCTGTGGAGTGCATCTAGTGCCCGACACGCCTTCCTGTCCCTGACGGCACATTGGTGGCAGGGCAAGGTGTCATCTGGATCCTCGTCATCAGAACTTGTCAAAGAGGGGCACCGTTCTTTTCTGCTGCACGCTGAGGTGCTTGATGAGAAGCATACAGCGCAAAATATCCTGCAAGCCCTGCAGAAAATGTTGTTGCAGTGGTTTCAGGCAGACACTGACAGCAACAGCTACAGGATTGGCTATATTGTGACAGACGGAGGCAGCAACATGGTGAAGGCTGTAAGGGATGGCAGATTTGTGGGTGTGCGCTGCTCAGCCCACCTTCTCCACCAGGTGGTAACCGAAAGCTTCCGATTGGTGGAGGCTAATTCTGGCGGCGATGGAAGGCTGTCCAAAGTGGTGGACTCTTGCCGGAAGATGGCTGGCCACTTCCATCGAAGTGTGAGGGACAGCCACCTCCTCAGGTTGGAACAGAGGAAGGCAGGCCTTCCAGAACACTGCCTAAAACAGGATGTGGGGACTAGGTGGAATTCAACCCTAGCAATGCTGGAACGCATCCTTGAGCAGCAGAAGGCTCTCCATGCCATGGCCTGTGAACATAATATCGGCATAGAGAGACCTTTAGGCAGGGAGGACTGGGCCATAATTGGGCAGATTGTGGCAGTCCTCAAACCATTCCTCTCTGTGACAGAACATCTGAGCCGCGAGGATGCCAGCATTGCTAATGTGCTGCCGCTTTTTAACCATCTTCAGACTAAATTGGAGCGGTTCATGTCAGCTCAGGAACCTTTGCCTGGTGGTGTCCCTCAACCTGATGTGTTGGCTCTGCTCAAGACATTTCTCTTGGAATTGGGCAGGCGCACGCAGGATTTGACCGCCTCTTGCCCAGAACTGATGCTGGCTGCCATGTGTGACCCTCGTTGCAAGGGCAAAATGGCTGTGCAGTGCAGTGCTCTCACAACATGGCGGGACAGACTGATTGACAGGGTGCGTCAGAGGGAAAGGCAGATGGTAAGGCCGCAAGAGCTGGGAAAGGAGGAAGAGGAGGAAGAAGATATTGAAAACCCCCTCTCCCATGCAACAGCATCTACTGATTCTGAAGTGAGCAGCAGAGCTCCTGCCAGCGGTCGCGGAGCATCTTCTTCCGTCTTGACTGAGGCATTTGACACCCTAATGGGAACCTCCAGCAGCATAGTGCGCCCCAGGAAACGCATTTCATCAAAGGAGGTTGTCATGACATATTTGTCATCCCCACCAGTGCACCCCACCACAGATCCTATGTCTTTTTGGCAGGAGAAGAGCGAGGAGTGGCCTGCCCTCGCAGATATTGCCAAGGAGCTACTGTCCTGCCCTCCAACAAGTGTCCAGAGTGAGCGGGTGTTTTCTGTGACGGGAAACATCCTGTCACCCCAAAGATCACAGTTGTCCCCCCAGCTAATGGAGCAGTTAGCATTTTTGAAAATAAATTTGCCAAAGCTGGGGTACCCCTCCCTTACTCTGGACATTCCTTGAACTCACTGACTGACTGTCTGCACTCTGCAGCAGAGATGGCCTCTTGGTCTTAGACTCTTTAGTTGGACCCTGTCCCTCCCCACAATCAAAGTTTCTTAAATGCCCAAAAAATATTTATACCCATTCAATTGTTGTTCGATGTGCCAAATGTAATTATACTAATCCACAAGCTGGTAAACGCTGTGGCCTGATGTTCCCCAATGTGCCCCAATAATATGCCATGTGCCCCAGTATGCCCTGATGTGCCCCAATATGCCCTGATGTGCCCCAATATGTTTGGGTGGGGGAAGGGGAGTGTTTTTGTTTTCTGCCATTGCAGAAGGGAACTAACTACTGTTATTAAGTTAAGTTATTAATAATTTATTGTTGGAGTTGCTTTATGCTTTAGAGAGACCTAATAAACATTTCTATGTTCAGTTGTACAGTAGTGTCTGTCACCTTATTCTGTCCTATATGTCTGCCTGGCTACCTTGGATGGGGAATGGGATGGGGTGGGGGACAGAATGTATAGCTCGCTTTGCAACACTCCTTTTGAGTTGCGGAGCAGGCGGAGGAGGGAACTTTTTATTTCTGTGTCAATGTGGCTTATCACAGTGTGTCTATGTGTCTAGTGTGCTGTAAACATAAACACCTCCCTCAACAAAATCAAGCACTAAAGACTGCTGGTTTTATTACTTCAAAACAACTTTATTTTTACACACAAAATAAAAGTATAAAATAATATATTAGATTTGAACAAACAAACAAAATAGCTATGGTCCTGGAGCACGCAGTGGATGCTGGTTTCATCATGATGGAGAGGCTTCTCGGCTGCTCATGGTGGTGGTAGAGCTAGTACCAGGCAATGGAGCATTGTGTCTGGAAATTGCTTCCAGCAAACATAATTTGCAATGCTCCATTGCCTGGTTCTGTTGTAGGTTGAACCGGACCCACATCCTTTCCATATCATCAGTGTGGTTTCTGATGGCACGGTGGAGGGTCCGGTTCAACCTACGATTCTCCCTCTGCATTTTTTTTGTTGGCTTTGGCCAGCCTCCGCATCTCTGTCAGCAGGACAGTTGTCTGACTCGGTGTTGGTGGTGGCAACTGCGGCACTGGCTGCTCCTCTGGAGGGTGAGGCAGTGGAGGACGTACAGGGGGGGCAGCTTCCTGTGGCCCTAGAGTCTGCTTCTGGGCCAAAGGGGTCAGCTCGGTCTCATCCCGGAGCGAAATCCCGTCTGACAGGTCTTCTTGTTGATCTGAAATAGACGAGATAGCCAATGTTGATGCTAGCATTCAAAGAAATTGATTTCTAGAGATTATAATAAAAACATATTTTATTCCTTTTTATTTTGACATTGTCCTTTAAAAAATAAATACTATTTGTGTAACATATACATATATTCCTATTACAAGGAATGTATTGTAAACATCCTTTGTAATAGAAAAAAAACAATGACAGGTCCTCTTTAATGTGAAATCTGGGGTCAAAAAGACCTCAGATCTCATATATTATCTACACAAAAATACAATAAAAAATTAATATAAAAAGAAATGTCATATTCTTCTCCCCCACCCAAAAAAAAAAAACCCTTTAAGATTGGAGGGCAGAAGTGGACCTGATCGTCTCCACCGCCTCTTTGGCCCCTGATAAAAGTGAACTTGCGGCAAGTCCGCCTCAGTAAACAATTTTATCTGAAAGAGGACCGCCCGCTGAAGAAGATACCGGGGTTATGGCAGCTATCTGCTGCCATAACAATGGTGGTCCTCTTCAAACAGCCGACATATAACTGCGGCGGGTGGTCCTTCCTTAAGTTTTTAAGGGAACAGTTTTCTTTTTTTTTTTTAAACAAACGCTTTCAATAAAAATAGGTTTGTTTTTCTCTTTATAATATATAGCAAAGAATTTATTTTCACTACTCTTCTAAGTTCCACCCTAGTTACTAACTTACTGTTACTGGTGGCTGTCTGATTGTAGTGGCGTTCAGATACTAAGATCAGATGCATTTCCAAATATTGTAGTAATAGAATAAACAATTATAGGTTACAATACTAACAGTGGGGTCTATTTACTAAAGGAAAATACACTTTCCACTACAAGTGCACTTGGAAGTGCAGTCGCTGTAGATCTGAGGGGGACAGTCATGCAAGGGAAAAAAAACAGAATGTTTGTTTGTACACGATTGGAAGATAAAATCAGCAGAGCTTCCCCTCAATTCAGAGTTTCTCCTCAGATTTACAGCGACTGCACTTCTGGGGAGGACTTCCCCTCCAGCTGTTTGTAATAACAGACAAGCGGCTGCTAGTGCTTAGCCACATTGGTTGTTAAAAAACAGCACCGGACGGGTGATGTCTGCCGCTGCAAGCATCACCCGAGTACAACACCTTGAAGCACTATATTGGTAAGTTTGTCAACGATAATTACAAAAAAAGGGGCCACCATTAATCGGTAGACCCCTAGTTTGGGGTGTGTGCTGTGTGTATGAACTTAAAAATGGATGGTTGTAGCTTTTTTTATGTGTTTGTGAACTTAGTGTGGATGATGGTGCCTTGTGTCCTTTTTTCTTTATATTGGCAGCTTGCGTATTCTAGTACTTACGTCGAGGAGAAATGGGGCGTTGCTTCCTGGCAGAAGGAGCTGATGCTGGAGGGTCTGGGATATGGCAGCTCAGGCTTTCTGTTAAGATAGAATAAAGAGTTATGGTAACCACTTCTGGACCAAGCCTATTTATGACAGTTATTGTTTACAATTTAAAATCAAAACTTTTTTCTAGAAAATTACTGAGAACCACAAACATTATAATTATATATATATATATGTGCACTGTGTGTGTATTTGCACAGCGGCCTTTCAAAAGCAATTTTAGGTGAGAAATTAACTGAATTAAAAACATTTTTTTTTACAGTAAATGTATTTAGCCCAATTTTTGGGGATATTGCGATAGTCGATGTTACTCCAAGTAAAATAGATAGATATCGAACATGTTATGGTTTAAAATTGCAAACGCTCTTGGAATCGCGATAAACTACGGTACTTAACTACTTCCCACCCGGCCACTGTACATAGACGGCCGGGTGGGAGCCGTCTACTTCTGATCTGACGTTCTGGAACGTCCTTCTGAAGTAGAGGGATCGCGCGCGTGCCAGCGCAGTGGCGCGATCCCGATGCGGCCGTGTCACCCGGACACGGCGCATCTCGGATCGGCAGGAGGGGTCGGTGATTGGCCCTCCTGATCACATGACGGCCGTGTCGAATCACAGCCGTCATGTGATGTAAACAAACAGCCGTTTGCTAGGCAATCGGCTCTCCTCTCCTCACACGGAAGTCGTTGGTGAGGAGAGGAGAGCGGATCACTCCAGCCGGCTGGTGATCAGTGAGTATTAGCTGTTTTTACAGCTTTTTACTCACTGATCACCAGTGTAGTGTCCCCACAGTGTAAACACACATGTCCCCACACATGTCCCCAAAACACACATGTCCCCTAATAAAAACACATGTCCCAAAATAATAAAAACACATGTCCCTCACATATGTCCCGGTAAAATAACATGTGTCAATGATTATCTGCACACATATGTCCGTGATCACCTGCACACAGTCATCTGTACATGATCATTTGCGTACATATGTCCGTGATCACGCGAACCAATTATTAATATACACTTAACGTAATTTTTTTGACCAAAAATATGTAGAAGAATACGTAATTTTACGTATCGGCCTAAACTGAGGAAAAAAAATATTTATTTTTATATTTTTGGGGGATAATTTTTATGACAAAGTAAAAAATATTGATTTTTTTTTTTAAAAATTGTTGCTCTTTTTTTGTTTATAGCACAAAAAATAAAAACCGCAAAGGTGATCAAATAAATACCACCAAATACCACCCTATTTCTGTTCAAAAAAATACGCCAATTTTGTTTGGGAGCCACGTCGCACGACCGCGCAATTGTCACTTAAAGCGACGCAGTGCCGAATCGCAAAAAGTGCTCTGGTAAGGAAGGGGGGAAAATCATCGGGGGCTGAAGTGGTTAAATACAATAAATAGATGTTTGTTATTATGTTTGCTTTGTGTTGGTTAGGTAGGTAGTAGGTACTCACCACTGCCAGAATATTGAGGGGGGCATGAAGCAGAAGCAGCTGTTCCTGTTCCCTCCTCCACGGATGATGACATTGATCGATCTGGAAAACATGAATGTAAAGCAAAACGTAAGTCTCACATGCCGCAGTCATAAAAAATATAGTGAGCTGCAAACAACAACCATATAACTGCAATATATAATGATAGATTTTATTTTACTCACCAGCTCTCAGTCTCTGGTGCTTGGCGGCGGATCTGGCACTGGCAGTGCTCACTCCAGGGGGCGGGGCATCTTCGTGAAGTAGGAGGCCATCCTTAAGCTCTGCCTCCCACTGTCTAAATAAGACAGTCTTGCCTCCTCCAGTGGCCTGCCTCTCAATTTTTTTATGGACAGAGGCCCGACAATCATAAAATCTGCAAATGAAAATAGTATATTTAGTAAATATACACACGTTAATATTATTTTTATTTTACATGTTACTTTTCTGTGTCTGTCTGTGTCAAATAAATATATTAAATATATTTGTGTTACGTTCAAATCAGTTTATTACTCAAAGCCTACTGTGTGTGTTTTTCACAAATATGGGGTGTGTTCTAAGAGTGATATAAAATTTGAATAATTATTACCTGTGCCTGACACCAGCGGTGGTCCTGCGAACCTTGGACAGGGCATTCACAGAGTCCCGGACTCGATCCCAGGCTGCTGTCTTCTGGGCAGTAGGGACGTTGAGGCTGAACAATGTGGCCTTGTCCCTCCTAACAGCAGCCACCAGAGCAGCGTTTTCCTGGGGGGTAAAGACTGGCCCCCTTGTTGATGACGTCATCGTCTTCTGCTGCTGCTTGCGTTTGGTTCGCTGGTGGTCGCCGGTGTCAGACATTTCATCTTCTGATATGGGGGGGGGGCATACGCCTCTTTTTTTGGCCATGCTCCCGCTCCCGCTCCACTCCACTTCCATGGCCATGCTCCCTTCCACTCTTCATCTCCTCTTCACGCCTCCTCTCCCCTCCGCGCTTCCTCTCCCTGTCCCCTCCGCGCTTCCTCTCCCTGTCCCCTCCGCGCTTCCTCTCCCTGTCCCCCCTACTACGCTTCCTCTCCCTGTCCTCTCTACTATGCTTCCTCTTCTCTACTCTTCCCTCCTCTCTCCTCAACCCCCCACTGATCCTCCTCTCACCCCCACTCCAGTCCCCTCCACTCCTGTGCTCCCCTCCACCCCCTGACCCTCCACTCCTCTCTCCTCCACTCTTCTCCCCTCCACTCATCCGATCCCCTCCACTCATCCGGCGCTCCCCTCCACTCATCCGATCCCCTCCACTCATCCGGCGCTCCCCTCCACTCTCACTCACAACAACAACTTTCAAACCAACACTCTCACTCACACATACATTCTCACTCCCAGACATTCTAATTCCACACAAATCACAAATTCAGTCCACACAAAAACAACAACCACAACTCCAACAATACCACTCTCTCTGCTCTCAGTCTCTGCTCTGCTCTCTCTCTGTTCCTCCCTCACTACACTACAGTCACACGGAGTCACACGGTCTCTCTAAATTACATCCAGGGGCCGGCCTCTCAAAACTACATCCAGGGGCGGAGACTATAGGCACATGTCAAAAACGAAAGTAAAGAATAAACGAGATTTCGAATAGTTACGAATAACAGCGATGTATTAGAAAAGTACGAATCCATTCGACGCATGCAGCGCCGCAGCGCCACTGTGTCAGACATGTAAATTTACGAATCAACGACCAAAAAGAAAAAAGTTACGAATGTACGAATCCATTCGAAGCGCGTTAGCCAGCGCCATTGTGAGAGAGTGAGAGACACGTAAAATGACGAATCAGTAAACCAAAAAAAAAAAAAGTTACGAATCCATTCGAAGCACGTTAGACATCGCTATTGTGAGAGAGAGACGCGTAAAATGACAAATCAACAAACCAAAAAAAATAACGAATTTGAGAATCCATTCGAAGCACGTTAGACAGCGCCATTGTGAGAGAGTCAGAGAGACACGTAAAATGACGAATCAACAAACAAATAAAAAAAGTTACGAATCCATTCGAAGGACGTTAGACAGTCACAGCGCAATTGTGAGAGAGAGACACGTAAAATGACAGATCAACAAACAAAGAAAAGTAACGAATTTAAGAATCCATTCGAAGCACGTTAGGCAGCACCATTGTAGAGACACGAAAAATGACGACTGAACAAACAAAAACAAAAAAAGTTAAGAATGTACGAATCCATTCGAGGCACGTTAGACAGGGCCATTGTGAGAGAGACACGTAAAATGACAAATCAACAAACAATAAAAAGTAACGAATTTAAGAATCCATTCGAAGCACGTTAAGAATAAGCAGCGCCATTTTAAGAGACACGGAAAATTACGAATCAACAAACCAAAAAAAAAAGTTACGAATGTACGAATACATTCGAAGCACGTTAGACAGCGCCATTGTAAGAGAAAGAGAGACATGTAAAATGACCAATCAACAAACCAAAAAAAGTAACGAATTTACAAATCCATTAGAATAACGTTAGGCATAGGCAGAGCTATTGTCTACACAGTACACACACACACAATAGACTGTTGTTATGCAACCTTAATACGTTTTCGGATATTATTCGTAGAGTGTCGCTATTCGTTAACCAAATTAACGATTCTTACGATTCGTACGAAATCCGTATTTCGTACGAATCCGAATTAAATTCCGTATACGAAACCCGAATTACGAATTTTTTTGGATACGAAATAAAACGGAACGAAACGAAACGTATTTTTTGACGGATCCCATGTCTAGGATATACATGTTTTGCTAATTTCCATATGTAGATATGTTATCATAGCAGGCAAGGTGGAAACATTATCAAAACTAAGAACAGCATAGCATTTAATGAATCCCCATATCTTTGTACAAGTTGCACGTTCATCTGGTAATACTTAACTCTTGCAAGGACATTGTAGAAATTCTGCATTGAAGATTGTTTACATGTATTAAGAGACAACTTTAATAGTATGGACCTCTGGTTAACTGTAGCCTCAGGCTTGGGAAACTTCAAGAAACGTAAAATGATTTGCTTGGACTGTGGTTTATGTATAAAGCCTGTGTATGTCTTTATCTGGGGCACATTGATTGGACCATTTATTGGTTGGAGGTGGTTATAGTGGTTATTTATCTTGCATGTGGATTTTTGTGGAAAATTTGGATATTATATATTTTTAAACTGAAAGCATGGTTGTTATGAGGAAATTATGGAGGATGCCAATATTATTTTATATTCCTTGTTTCTTTGTTAATATCCTGGATGTCATGCTGATACTTTGGCTTTGATGTTTCTGACCTGGAACAAGTACAGGTGCAGGCATAACAAATGATTGAACACAGACACAACCAGCTTGTATAGGTCTATCATGGTCAGTGTACTTTAATTGGTAAATATTTTAGTTTTGAAATGTAGTGAACTAAATTTATATGTAGTGTGATGGGACCACCAAAATCCTTTCAGTGAAGAATTTGACTTGCAGTACCTTGTACTGAAAAATGTGGTGGTGCTTGACATTGCAGGAACATTTGTGCACCTATTTAACACCTAGGCGATTAACACCCTGGAAAATTCATAAACTAGTTACTCTTTAGGAAGCCTTATCATTTTGTATACTATCAATATAAATACAAACAACAAATTATGGTATGCCTGCAGCAAAACATATGCAAAATACTGTATATCCAAACTAACCTCATAGCCAAAAACAAAAGGGAACCCTAAAAAGTACAACTGTCAAAGGGATACTCTAGTAGATGTCTCATTGATTTGTGTGGATGAATTTATGTGGAACTCTTTTGCCCCAAGGTAATTGCTACCAGAAATAAACATAAAAGCACCAATTTGCCAAGAGTCAATTATGATCACACCAGTTAGTATGATGCCACAATAATATAACATTGTTTTGCCAGATCCACCTCCAATAATAATGTAAGGTGCAATAGGGGAATTATCACCTGCAGCAAGCCTTTTGGCAGTTGCAATCAGAACTTTCTGTTGTTTCTGTATTTCTCAAAATTCAGTAGCCGACTGATTCATCATCACATGTAACCAACTGTCAGGTAATCACAGTGAGACGTCTGAGGCTTAGATATGTGCATGGCTTATCCCTGAAGACTGACTAACATGTGCGTGGGAATCTACAGTAGTAAATGCACTTGCGTGCGGGCACAATTCCTCTTGCCACCAGATAAGCTATTTAAAGGGAGCCTAGTCTCCTATTCTTTGCTGGCTGATCTTCAACTGTGTCCTGTATCCTGATTGATCCTCTATGCTCTCCTTGTTGCTGACCTGGCATGTCCCTTCAACCTTGGCTGTGTATCCTGTTCCTGTTTGGCTCTGAGGTACACAAGAGTCAGGAACGGAGCCGGGTCAGTTAATGACTTGGTACCTTGCTGCCCGCCTGCTGATGACCCTTGCTATTCCTGAGACTTTACTTTTGCCTATGACCCTGGCTTCTGTTATCCCTCCTGTCCCTCTGATTCCTCTGTCTCATCCTCAGCGGGGCCAGGGCGGGAGATATAAGAGTGGCGGACCTCATCAACTCAGTCTCCTATCAGCTACATGACACCAACACCGTTGACTGAGTAGCCTGTTCATCTTAACCTTTTTTACGTCTCTTCTGATGAAAGCTATGGACTCCCTCCCCAGAAATGATCACGTAAACACAACATTGCATGCAATGAATATACATTATGTACTATATTTTATAAAAATTTTCCTTATACATGTAGCGGTACCCTCTTGAGGGCTGCTGAATGTTGTAGTCACCCTGCTTAGCCAGGCACACAGTTCTCATTCAACCTCAGACAGAAAACCAGCCCTTGAACTTTATTCCCCTCAATAAAAATAAAAACAAACTTGGATAGGGATGGAATTTTCATGAGATACCCAAACTGATTTGCAGAGCAATATATATGGGACCAACTATATACACCTCCGGTATATACAACTCCAATCTTTAACTCCAGCACATCACTTGCTTGCACTTCCCAGACCAGCTAGCACTGATTGGTAGACCTGACACTGGCTCAGCCAGGCCTAGGGTGGATGCCTTTTGCAGGCAGGGACCATGGGCCCCTTTAGTGTAGTACCCTCCCAGTCCTCTCAGGCGTGTCTCCCCAGTCATCTCTCAACTGTGCATCAGTCACCAGCCCTCTTGGCTGCGACATGTTGTTCCTCTCCTGGAGACTTTGCTAGGTAGTGCTCTCCCGCTGTTCTCTCTTGATCCCGTGCCACCTGTCCAGGACACCCCTGTGTGTTGTACGAAGGGTCTCATCCACACCCGAGCCCCATGCCCAAGGTCAACCCCCCAGACTAAGGGGGGGACACTCCATCTCCAGCTGGGCTGACCCTAGGTATATATGGAGGCCTGCCCCCTGCTAATACAGATTGAGGATTGGTCAGGGCTCCTTAGAACACCCCAGACAGCACCACCTCCCCTCTCCTTCCTCCCTTCCAGAAAACACTAGAACATTCTGGAAAGAAGTGGGAGGTCTTGGTGATTCTATCTGTGAGTCACCCAGCTCTACTCACTAGTCACTTCCTACCCAGATCAAAACACACCCAGGCTTGACTGCTAGCCAAGCCTGGAAATGTACCTACTCGCACAAAAAAACATACACTATCATTCTAGAACACTAGAGGGTGCTACATACATGTATGACATACACAAAGTTTGAATACATTTTTTTTACAGAAAACTCATTCCTTTTCTTACAAAAAGTAATGTCCACTCATTACAAAAATAAAATGAAATCATCTTGTGCAAATTTAACAAATTCTGTTAAAATCTACAACGTGCTACTACTACTATTGATTCTATTAGACAATGAGAATTAGCCCTTGCCATTATGGAGTGGCACAAGATGGTGGTTGTGCAGAGAATGATACATATTTAAATGGTGAACAAGGGCCAGCAATGAGTCAAGAGACGCTTAGTGGTTGGCGCTAAAAGGAATGGCAGGGTGCCTTTTCTTTCATTTCTTTCAATGCTAAACCATTGATTTGGGGGGGGGGGGGCTGTATAGTAAACGTAAATGCTATTTTTTATCTGAATCACACAGACTCTTGAAACCCATCCATGGACCACTTGTAGGTCCATAGACCCTAGGTTAAGAACTAGATGGATAACAAATTAGTTTTACTTTGATCCAAGTTTATACTTCATTCATTCTCCTCACTTATTTAAGCACTGTTCTTCTGATGACTATTTTGTTTTCATCTCAGTTAGCATTAGTCCCTAGTCCCTTTGTATTGTAAGTGACAGGTACGCTGGTAGTGGCAGTTCAAGGTTGTCTTCAAGCAAGTAATCTATCATTAAAGATAGAAAAGTAGATGAATTAATCCTTCTGGGGTTTTGGAATGCATGAAGGAGTCAGACAGAATACAATGAGGAGGAGGAGGAGGAGGAGAGCTTTGAATTTAAAACAGGTGTCATTGCCAGCAGTAGTGGAAGTAGTACTATTCCAAATCAAATAGAGGAAGTGAGGACAAGCAAGTAGAAGGGTATGAGACAACTTATGCTATTCTCCAAATATCTTATTGTTGATGATATAGTCCCAATAGGATACAGGAATCAAATTAGAGTTGACTTTCAGAAGGATAGTGTTGGTACTGTAGTACGTACCTCTTGCTCTCAGGTAGTCAGATTAAAATTGTCAGTCGGTAACTTTAGAGCATGTTGTGTCTTTTTCCAGAGATTTAACACCAGGTCAATTACTACGTATATTTCTTGACTTTGTGAAACATACTGTCTTAGGGCTGTGAACATTGGAGTGGATTTATTAATGTAGTAGAGTCGTTCACTGAGCAAATGAACATTCACTAAGCTTAGTGAATACAGTAAAGGTGTGTACACTTTGAATACCTAGGTATGTGCACAGAAAATAAAAACATTTGGATTTGTTTGAACACGAAGAGATGATTGGAGTGAATACAGCTTCACCTCATTTACTATGTTCAGGAAACATTAACTTTGATATGTGAACAATGTCTACTACTTTAGTACTTCAATCCCATAGTGAGAGGAGAGCCACTGCTGCACTACCAAAATAGATAAACAAAGCTTTATAGCCTGTTTAAATGTTATATATGTAACAAAAAACTAAAGTTGTCCTTGAAGCTAAACAAATTTGCCATTTCAAAGAATCCTTTGAGACACTCAACTATTGATATAACTTTTACTGTACAGTGGTATAAGAGTGTACCCAATAGTTTGCCTCAGGGGACACCCCCCCCCCCCCACCCGGTTCGGTTGGCACCAGAACACCTCAAACAGGCAAAAAGTTCTAGCGAACATGCAAACGTTATTAAAGTCTATGGGACGGGAACATGACAAATCAAAAGTCCTAATTTTTAAAGGCTTACATGCAAGTTATTGACACAAAAAGTGTATTGGGGGCCTGGATATTGCCCTAGGGGACATGTAACAATGCAAAAAAAAAGATTAAAAAATTATTGTTTTTTCAGGAGCAGTGATTTTAATGATGCTTAAAGTGAAAAAAAAATGCAATATTCCTTTAAATATTGTGCCTGGGGGTCCCCTTAGTCTGCCTGTAAAGTGATACATCTGTGCGATGTGTAGAACATGCTGCAGCAATAATGACATTTCTAAAGAAAAAAATGTAATTTAAACTTGCTCGCGGCTGTAATGTATTGCTGGCTCCCTGCAAGATAGATTACATTTTTTTTTTTTTAAAAGCAGCGTAGGACCCCCCCCCAGTCCACACCAGGCCCTTTGGGGTCTGGTATGGAATTTAAGGGAAATTCCATTCCAAACAAAATAAAAAATTGGTGCGAGGCCCCCCAAAATCCATACCAGACCCTTATCCGAACATGCAGCCTGGCAGGTCAGGACTTGCGAGTGCCCCGCCCCAAAGCACATTGTCCCCATGTTGATGGAGGACAAGGGCCTCTTCCCGACAACCCTGGCCGGTGGTTGTCGGGGTCTGTGGGCGGGGGCCTTATTGGAATATGGAAGCCCCCTTTAACAAGGAGGCCCCCAGATCCCACCCCCTATGTGAAGGGGTATCGGTTACACTGTACCCTTACCCATTTACCAAAAAAGTGTCAAAAAGTTAAAACAAGAGACAATTTTTGGCAATTCCTTTATTAAAAGAAATGGTATGGTTCAGGAGGGGGGCACTCGCTCGCCCCCTCCCTTTCCTGGCCTGCCAGGCTGCATTCTTGTATAAGGGTCTGGTAAATGTTGGCGTGGAGTCCCCCTTAAAATCTATGCCAGACCTGGTATAGATTTTGGGGGGACCCCGCACCATTTTTTTTCTTAATTCTATCAAATGGTTTCCCTTAACCACTTAAATACACTGTATTATATAGTACAGCCAGTGTAATATATATATAATAAAGTGCAGAGTATATATTTCCCACTGTTTTATATATACTACACTGAATGTACTATATACTTTGCAATGTATTTTATATACTACACTGAGTGGACTATGTACTCTCCACTGTATTATATATACTACACCGAATGGACCATATACTCTGACCTATATTTTATATACTACTCTGACTACACTATATACTCTCCACTGTACTATATATATATTTTTTTTAAACAAGTTTTATTTTGCACAATTTCAAAACAAACATACGCTGCATCCAACAGATTATCAATCAGGTAACATAATACTTCTGTCAGCAAATAACATTCTGCCAATGCATACCCAAGAGCAAAAAAAAAAACATCAGCTCTGCATACAAAAAAGTGCCTTTTTTTTTTTTTATTTATTACCCCCCCCCCCCTCCCCACTCCGTCAACAGGTAAACTCCCCCCTCCCAACCCCCCCCCCCCCAATAACTTGTCCACTCGTCACACTCTGCTTAGGGACACAAAGAAGCATCTACAGCATTCCCTCCTTCCCTATCTACAGTAATAGTGCTCAAGAAAAAAAAAACATATATACTGGATCAGGCATTTCAATTTTGTTTATCTCAGTCTGTCTCCTCCAATGTATTCTGCAAATTCACCCACCAAAACCATACCTTTCTAAACTTCTTGGGGGCCCCTCTAGCTTCATATGTACATCATTATACATCAACATATCAGCATTAATTATTGCTTTCCACATCCCTAACGTCAGTTGTTCGTCATGTATCCATCTTCTGGCAATGAGTTTTTTTACTCCAAAAAACAGGACCCTAAGAAATAGTTTTGTATATTCATTAATTTCCTCCTGGCCAAAGACACCCAGGAGGCATCACAAGGGTGAGCTATGTTAGGTAATTTGAACTGATCTGAGATAAAAGCGGTCACCTGGGACCACACTGATCTTATTCGAACACATTCCCACACCATATGTATGAATGTGCCTTCTGCCCCTTTACATTTGTGACAAGTTGCAGTCTCCCTCCGCTGCATTCGATAGAGTCTAGTCGGGGTATAGTACTGCTGATGTAAATAGCAGAACTGAATCATCTTGTCCGTACCACCACCAAGTAACCGACACCAAGTACGTGTCAAGCACCTCCTGCCACAGCTCTTCCGACAGCTCCGGAACCACATCTGCCCAACGGGTCATAGACCTAGAATTAGAGTATCTTGTTCCAGGGCCCACTGCTCTGTAGTATCTAGATATTCTTTTGGTAGGATCTGGGTCAATCAGTAGCCTGTCTAACCCCCTATTCTGCATCTTAATCTCTTCTCCTCCAAACTGCTCCTGCGCAGCATGGGAGAGCTGAGCATAGTGATATTTCCAAGTTCTAGGTATCTCAAACCTCTCTCTCAACTGCTCAAAGGTACATAACCGGTCATCCTGACAGATTTGATGTAAATACTTTATGCCGTATTTAGCCCAGGTTCTATGCCCAGCCGGTGTCTTCTGAAACTCCCCAAGTGTCTTATTATACCAAAGTGGGCTATTTGGGGACAGCCACAAGGGACCTCCTTCCTCCATTGCGAGCATATATGGAAGACTTTCCCCGGGAGTGCCATCACTGAGCCCACTTTCCTCCCCGGTGCCTCCTTTCTGTATAGGAGATTTTGTAGAGTCTCCTGTGAGGTAACAACCGCCGCTTCCAGCAGAGTAGTGGCATTGGGCGTTTGTGGAAAAAGCCTCCAGTGCAGAAAAGACAGCTGCGAGGCCATAAAGTATGCCCGCAGGTCTGGGAGAGCCATTCCTCACTATGTGATTGGCAGTTCAGCGTAACAAATACAGGAGAATTCGAGAGGACATATAGAAATTTGGGCAGAAAGACCATTTTAAAAAGATTTACCCGACCCATAAGCGTAACAGGTAAGTTGCGCCATCTCTGCACCTTTTCTCGAAAATTTGTCACTACCGGAGTCAGATTTGTTTCCAGGAAACTGGAGATAGGTAGTTTAACCTCAATTCCCGAAAAACGGAAAGAGCTAGACAAGGGGATGGGGCAGTCCGATGGGACTACCAGATCACCGTCAATAGGAAAGAGAGAGGACTTAGTCCAATTAATCCTGAAGCCAGAATAGTCCCCAAATTCCTGGACCAAGCGGAAGGCCTCCGAAAGTGAGGGCCCAGGATCCTGTAAATACAGCAGCATGTCATCTGCATAGAGCGAAACACGCTCTTCAAATTCCCTTTACCTAAACCCCGTCAATCCATGAGAGCTACGGAGCCGAACTGCCAGAGGTTCAATGGCCAGAGCAAACAGGTGGGGGGACCATGGGCACCCCTGCCTGGTTCCTCTAAAGATGGGAAAGGAGTCCGAAATGACACCATTGATCCTCAGTCTGATCAACAACTGGTCCGTGTATAACAGTCGCACCAAAGACACAAAGACAGGGCCAAAACCATATGACTCAAGGAGAAGGAAAAGATACGCCCACTCCACGGAGTCAAAGGCCTTCTTTGTATCTAGGGAGGCCACCACTCTAGTTCCGCAGTTGTCATGGATTGTCTGTAAATTCACAAACAGTCTTCTAATGTTTATCTGCGCACACCTCCCATGAATAAGCCCCATTTGATCTGCATCTACAAGCTTTGTTATGACTAATTGAAGCCTACTGGCAAGTATCTTGGCCAATATCTTTGTGTCCACATTCATCAGCGAGATCGGACGGTAGGAATCACATAGTCGGGGATCCTTTCCCCCCTTAGGGATCAGGACAACCAGTGCTTCCCTCATAGAAGGCGGTAGCCTACCATCCGGCCTCGCAGCATTAAATACCTTGAGCAGTTGTGTAGCCATACCCCCCTGAATGTATTATACCATTCAGAAGGCAGACCATCTAACCCAGGAGATTTCCTAGGGGGAAAGGATGCTATCGCTTCCTCCACCTCCTCTATAGTAATCCCCTCCTCCAGAGTCGCACTCTCTTCTTCCGTCAGTCTAGGGAGATCAATGTCCCACATGTAATCTACCAGGTCTTAAATTCCCACCGGAGTACAAGATTTGTATAGCTCCTGGTAAAATTGAGCAAAGGTTTGTAGTATGTCAGGCGAATCCGCAACTTAAATATTACTAGTATTATATACCGATTTAATGTAAATCGGCGTGTTTTCCGGTCGCGCCAAGTATGCCAGTATTCTGCCATTCTTGTCGCCAAATTCAAAGAGTCTCCTACGCTGTGCAAGGTTGAGTTTGGTAGTGCGATCTGTAAGAATCGTCTTGTACTCCCTGGTTCTGGTTCTCAAAGTCAGCAGTTTCTCTCTGGTGGGGTCCCTAACATATTCTGCTTCTGCAACCGTCACCTCAGTCTCTTTAGTTTGAACTGTGGATGCCAACTGTTTCTTAAACCCCCTTATGAGATGAACACTCCTCGCAGCGTGGCCTTAAAAGCCTCCCATTGGAGAAGTGAGGATCCCGAAGCACAGTTTTCAGCCCAATAGTGTTTAATCGCCTCAGTATAGTTAATTTTAATATACTACTCCTGTAGCCAACTGGCTTCCATTCTCCAATGCTGTAGTCCCGATTTCGGTCCTAGATTTAGTCAAGCAGCATGGGAGAGTGGTCGGAAAGAGCTCTCGGCAAATAGGAGACCCCTTTTTCCATTTCCATCCCCCCTCCCTCAGCCAGGATAGTGTCTATTCTGGAGAGCGTCTTGTGCGTTTCCGAATAGCAGGAGTATTCCATGTCATCAGGATGATAGAAATGCCAGACGTCCTTAAAACCATGTGCAGACACCCATCCCGCTAGGGAGGTCGACCCACCAGTCTTAGTACCCAACCTATCCAGCACTAGGTTAGCTACTGAGTTAAAGTCCCCTAGTATAAAAATCTTACCCTTTGCTATCTCATATGTCACCCGTAGCATGTCATCTACATGTGCCAGTGAGAAGGGAGGAGGTACATATATATTCACAACCGTAAGGAATTTACCCATCACTTGTATCACTATCACCACAAACCTCCCCTTGGGGCTCGTTCGGACTGCGTGTAGTAAAATAGGCATAGCTTTAGTAACCAGGGTGGAGACCCCTCTTGTGTAAGAAGAGTAAGTAGCATGATATGCTCCAGCAATATGTGCACGTTTTAGGGAGAGAACCCTGGTGCCCCGGAGATGCGTTTCCTGAAATAGTATGTAATGCGGTTTATATTTTTTAATACAGTCAAATATCAATGAGCGTTTACATTTAGTGTTGAGGCCTTGAACGTTCCAGGCCACAATCTTCAGACTAACCTCCATAAGGGCTTAATGTATGAGAAAAAATAGAGGCGGGTAGTGACCCCCCCCCCCCCCCCCAAAGAAGCAAACACTCCAGACAAAGGACTCCACAGTTCTCCCCCCTATTTCCAAAATAAAGTGACCACAAACTTAGTAGCATACCCTTGCAGAGATACAAGATGCATCCAATTTCCATTAAGAGCAGACATAACCTTCCCAACATAAGAAACTTCCCAACAACCAGCAGTGTCCATTAGTGCAGCAGTGTCTAATGGTCTGACAATCTCCTCAAGGACATTCACTCTGCGTTTCGTGCCCTGTGTCTTTTCCCTCAGTTTCTGTACATCATACTTCAGAAACGAGAACTCCATTTTAAGTTCATCAAAATGGGTAATCAGCTTGCTCTGGCACCCCTGTATGGCTGCCATTATCTTATTCAGGGATGTTGGGGGGGTTCTTCCTCCCCTTCAGCTGCCCTCTCACTCCTGGCCCTGCTATCTGACAGTCTGTCCAGCGATCTCCCTCTCCTTGTCCCTCTCACTCTTTGGGATTGTGGACTCACCGTGTCCTGGAGGGGAGATGCCTGCTGAGGGTGTTCCGCTGAGCGCTGTAGCGGCAGACCTTCCTCCTCCTCGTGCGAGCCGGCGCCATCTTGAGAGCCTCAGGCAAATTTAGCCAGCCGCTCTCTGGCCGTTTGTTTACATGGGGGGCCGTATTTTACCATCTCCGGAGGTGCCCGGGGGGTTCCTACACTCATCCCCCGCTACTCAGGCGTATTTTGTGTTGCTGGTGTCCCAGGATCAATGAAGGATTAGGAATCAGCCAACGGAGCTCCGGTCCCGCACTTCTCACATGCCACGCGCTAGCTCCGCCCCCTTTCCCACTGTACTATATTTACTACACAGACTGCACTATATACTCTCCACTGTATTATATATACTATACTGAGTGGACTATATACTCTCCACTGTATTTTATATACTACACTGACTGCATTATATACTCTGAACTGTATTATATATACTACACTGACTTTACTATATACTCTGAACTGTAGTATATGTACTACACTGACTGCACTATATACTCTTAACTGTATTACATATTCTACACTGACTGACTGCACACTTTACTAACTACCTGCCTAAACTTCATTTATTCACTATATACTGTACAGCTGCTGTGTAAGCAGCAGCCTTATAAAGTGTGGGGTGGGACTGAGAAATGATTGTCTTTGCCTTTGGCCAGTCATGGCTCTCACAGCACATCATGCTGTGATTGGCATACAGGTCAGGTGCATGCTTGGCCAATCAGCAGCTATCAATGCACTGCAAACGTCCCGTGAGCACCCCTAATGTTTGTTTTTCTTCCTACGAACAAACAAACACCCGATGTTCAAGTCGAACTTACGACCATCCCTAGTTGTCTCCAACAGGAAATATATAAAAACCATGTGTAAATAAATTATTATTTTTTATTTATTAATGAGTAGTTGTTCTTTGCAAAGTACATTTTTACCACATTTCATAAGTTAGATGAAATGTTCATACTGAACATGCTCTACTCCTTCAGAAAGTCAACTCCTATGATTTAGAAGGAATCCGGCAAATTTTAATTGACATGTGGATTTGGATCAAGAACATGAAGTACAAAAACAGTTGTTAATTACTTATTTTTCAGATGCTGAAAAGCAGTTTTCATATAACTGATCAGGGACCCATAATCTTACAATGTGCAAACCCATCATATCTAAACTTATTCATAGTTCCAATCATTTGAAATTCCTCCAGTCAATATTTTTTCAATTAACTTTGATCTACATAAAGTAACTGTGTATCACTTGTAAACTGAGTAATAATGTGCAGGGACCCATAAGAGAAAATCATAACACATGTTTCAGCAATAGTGATGGGCAGAACACCCCTGGGTTCTGTTCTTTTATTTTTTTCACTTTAGAAATTTTTATTGAAAAGATAAACATTTTAACAGGTATTACAATGCAATCAACAATCATAAGAAACAGCACATTTCCAGGGTGCTCAGGCTCCATAAGGAGTATAGCTATACATTAAGCATTTATGACAGGCCCCCTAAGGTGCCCTTAACATACAGATCAAACAACATCTCCTCCTAAGTCAGAGGAGATGTACCTCAGGTTACCAGTGAAGGATCTTGTCAATGTAGGTCTGAGCCAATGCTTCTGGGTCCTTCTTGCACATGGTAAGTCAGAGCCTTTGCTTCCCTAACACTGAGTTTTTGTTTCGCTTCCCATGTCTATCTTTGTAAGGGAAAGAAGAGGAAGAATCACAGGAGAGAGAGGTAAGGAAAAAAAATAGGGGGTAAGGGGGGGGGGGGTAAGGGAGAGTTAATCTTGTAGGCATATTCCTGAAGAGGGGGTGGGGGTGCCACCAGCTACACTCTCCGTCTGTTTGTTGTGGAAGTGCTGATTAACTTATGGGACTTCGGACTGGACTTCAGTCAGATTGGCTTTTATTAAAGAGGTCCAGTCAGCTAGGATTCTGTAGTATATCTTGGTATTCTGTAGATTCTCAACATATTTAAACCAGTCTTCCCAGGTAATGGAGAAGCTGGAGATTCTATCCTGTTCAGAGTGTATTAACTCTTCTATAGCTGCGATGCGATTGATACGTGTCACCCATTCTTGCATAGATGGTGGCACCGTAGCTCTCCAGTGAAACGGTATACATAGTCTGGCAGCATTAATTATATAAATCGCTACTGATTTGTGGTCCCTTTTCTTGGAGATTTTGGAGAGGTGGAGGAGATACTGTGCTGGTGAAAACTCTAGGGGGAGCGAAGAGACTGCAGTCGTCACGTCATGTACTCTGCACCAATATGGCTGGATCAATGTGAACTCCCACCACACGTGGAGGAAAGTACCCCGGTCCTGGCCGCATCTCCAGCACCGATCTGACACAGTCGGAAATATTCTGTGAATAATGTCCGGTGTCTTGTACCACTGTGTTCTAATCTTGTATCCATTTTCCTGTGTGTTTACATTCAACGATCCTTTATGAATATACCAGTGAACCCACTCCCAGTTTTTTTTTTCAATCGGTCTGCCTAACCAAGTCTCCCAAGAGGCATGTTCTGCTTGTATAGCAGCAAAGGGTTCTTTGAACATTGGTGCATATAACATCGAGATCACATGCCTCTGGGGGGAGGGGTCAGAGCACAACGACTCGAACAACGTAGGTGGTTTTGTAAAGCGGTCTCTTGTCTTTGGATTATCTAAAAAATGTTTTATCTGGAAGTATGCAAAGAAGGGGAAGGATTTGGTCAGTGATATCGTCGCTAGCTCTTTTTTCTTAAGGAACCTGTCCCCGCAAAAAAAATGTTTGGCTTGCATGTCCGGATGTGGCCACTCCTTGTTAAGGTAAGATCCTTCTAGTTCCGGTCTGAAGTCTGGATTCCCTTTAATGGGAGTTAGTCTACATTCCGTAGCTGAAACTGCATGTATTCTACAGGCCTTCTCAAATGCTAAGAGAGTCGCCCCTACCAGGGGGTGGGTTTGAACGTTGGACACCCAGTGTTACTTGGAGAGCCAGGGGACATTCCCAAGGTCAACACCCACGATCAGATTTTCCAGGGGTACCCACCCTTTGTATCTAGTATGTACCCGCCAGTCTACTACTCGTGATAAATGTGTGGCCCAGTAATATCGCTGTATGTCCGGGAGGCCAATGCTTCAGTCTAATTTCTGGAGCACTAGCTTCGCCCAGCTGATTCTCGGCTCTTTGGATCCCCACAGAAATTTCCTGCATAGTCGCTTATACGTCCCGAAAAAAGAGGGTGGTAGAGAGATCGAAATTGTCTGTAATTTATATAGCATGCGGGGAAGCACTGTCATTTCTGGGTTCTGTTCTACACCAGAACTCCAGAACAGGGAAAAAAACCCTATTACCCTATGGGGCCCTATTACAGTCTATGGGGCCAGAACGCAAAAAATCTAAAGACCCCATTTTTAAGGCTATTGTCCATAAAAAGGGTATGGGGGCCGGGTACTGCCCTGACAGACATGTGTCAATGCAAAAAAAACACTTTTAAAAAATACTGTTTTTAAATTAGCAGTTATTTTAATGATGTTTAAAGTGAAACAATTAAAATTAAAAATTCCTTTAAATATAGTGCCTGGGGGATCTCCTTAGTCTGCCGGTAAAGTGGCCCATCTGTACCATGTATAGAGCCTGCTGTAGCAAGACTGATATAAAGCAAAAAAATGACATTTAAACTGATTTTCTCTGCAGGCTTTCTTTATTTTGTAAACAATGGCTTGGGGAGCCAGTCTGTATGATGAGGCTACAATTTAGTGCACTTGGAGCAAAATTAGTGATTTTTTTTTGATAAATTCTGGTGTCTCTTTGGCAGACTTTGGATGGAAATAATAAAGTTTTGCACCACATTGAGCAAGCCTTATGTGAAGAAGCCAAATTATAGTACACTCAGGCCCAAGTTCATGGGGGAACAAGACTGCCAATTTGTTGTTCATCAGTGTTCGCCCCTCTCTGTAGGCTCATGTTCCTCCCTTCCTCAACCTCAGAACCAACATCAGAATCAAGTAATGTCTGTGCATCCTCAAGAGGCAAGTGGCTGACGCAGTGTTCAAATATTTCAGCTGACTCCTCCGTGCATGATGGTGGGGCTATGGCAGGAGTAGATGTGGACAAGGAGGCAGAATAGGCTGCTCTGGCAGCTGCGGTGGAATGCAAACTAGTGTCGGTTTTGGTGATAGAGAATGGAGAGAATGAGGATGGTTTAGTAAGCAAATCCACCACCTCCTCTGCATGCTTTGGCTGGATAGCACGACCAACATCAGTAAAAAGAGACAAACGTGCCCTGCCTGAGAATGGATCACGTCTATGTGGACACAGACGATGCTAGCCCACTCATAGTGGCATGGGAACACCCGACTCTCCCTGTTGGCATCCCAGATATGATGGGGGGGGGGCAAATTTATTAGATAATAGGAAATGGGTGATTGGATGCACTTTATTTAATGAAACATGGTGTTTGGTGCACTATAAATGGAGTACAATAGAGGACTGCTGCTGATACAAATTGAAAAATTAAAAAAAAAAAAAAAATATATATATATATATATATATATATATATATATATATATAAATAAATATATATATAAAATGTATATATACAGTTGTGAGAAAAAGTGTTTGCCCCCTTCTGATTTTTTTTTTGCATATTTGTCACACTTAAAGAGGGACTGTACCTGAAAATTTTTTTTTTTTAAAGCCAGCAGCTACAAATACTGCAGCTGCTGACTTTTAATAAATGGACACTTACCTGTCACAGGTTCCAGTGATGTCGGCAGCAGAGGCTGATCAATCGCTCGGCTCTCTGCTGCTGCCGGCGCCATTCTCGGTGAGGGAATCAGGAAGTGAAGCATTGCGGCTTCACTTCCCGGTTCCCTACTGCGCATGCGCGTGTCGCGCAGCGCAATGAGAATCGTCCACGCTGTCTTCTGGGACCCATGTGTGTCCTGACAGCCAGCATGCCGGGACAGGAAGTGGCATAGACTCCCTTGGGAGTTTATGCTCGGAAGTGGGTGTAAATACCTGTCTTAGACAGGTATCTGGACCCCCCTCCCCCCTGAAATGTGCCAAATGTGACACCTACCAGCATGCACCGCCCATTCCCACGCATGCGCATTATTTACAAGTCGCAGTGCCGTAAGCTTCCGACGTTGCCATCACAACGTGCGGCGAGTCGTCGGAAGTACCCGCCCCGTTGTGATGGCAACAAAGATCAACACAAGCACGTCATTGCGTCACTTCCGGTTTTGGTATCTTGCGATGATTAGCGGCGGCTAGCCACACTGACTCCTGGGAACATTCATTTATAGCTCCCAGGAGTCAGTGCACCGCCCCAGCAGATATTTCGCCGCTGAATCTGACGGCAATACCCTAGGACCGGAAATGCCACATCAACAATCAATAACAAGGTAACCCTTTTGAAAAAAAAAAATCTCTTTCCATTTGTCACTGTATTTTTTGCCTGCTTGTGAATCAGCTTGATTTGTGAAAGAGTGTGGAACTCCGCTTTAAAGGACTTGAATGTATTATTACACAAAGATAACCCAAAGTAAATACAAAATGCAGTTTTTAAATGATGGTTTCATTTATTAAGGCAAAAAAGCGGTCCAAACCTACCTGGCTTTATGTGAAAAAGTATTTGCTCCCTAAACGTAATAACTGGTTGTGCCACCCTTCGCGGCAACAACTGCAATCAAGCATTTGCGATAACTGGCAATTAGTCTTTCATATTGCTGTGCAGCATTGTTGGCCCACTCTTTTTTGGAGAATTGTTTTAATTCAGCCACATTGGAGGGTTTTCTAGCATGAACGGCCTGTGTGAGGTCATGATACAGCATCTCAATTGGATTTAAGTCCGGGCTTTGACTAGGTCACTCCAAAACCTAAATTTTGCTTTGTTTGAACCATTTGAAGGCGGACTTTGCGGCTGTTGTGTTTCGGATCATTGTCCTGCTGCATAACCCAAGTGCACTTGAGCTGGAGGTCACAAACTGATAACTGGACATTCTCCTTCAGGATTTTTTGGTAGAGCTCAGAATTCATGGTTTCATCAATTATGGTAAATTGTCCAGGTCCTGAAGCTGCAAAGCAGCCCCAGACCATCACGCTACCCCCACAATGTCTGACTGTTGTTTTGATTTTGTTATTATGAATTGGTATATTCGTTTTATCCCAGATGTAACAGGACGCACACTTTACAAAAAGTTACATTTTTGCCTCATCAGTCCACAGAATATTTGTCTAAAAGTCTTGGGGATAATCAAGATGTTTTTTGGTAAATGTGAGATGAGCTGTGAGAAGAGATGTGTTATTTTTGGTCAGCAGTGGTTTTGGACTTGGAACTTTCCCATGGATGCCATTTTTGCCCAGTCTCTTTCATTTTGTTGAATTATGAACACTGATCTTACCTGAGGCAAGTGAGGCCTGCAGTTCTTTAGATGTTGTTCTAGGTTCTTTTATGACCGCCTGAATGAGTTGTTGTCATGCTCTTGGAGTAAAAAATTGCAATTAGCGATTATTGATTGGTTTGCGCAACAGTTATAGCGTTTACAAAATAGGGGATAGTTTTATAGCATTTTTATTAATATTTATTTTTTTACTAGTAATGGCAGGCGATCAGCGATTTTTATTGTGACTGCGACATTATGGCAACACATCGGACATTTTTGACACATTTTTGGGACCATTGTCATTTATACAGCAATCAATGCTATTTAAATGCATTGATTCCTGTGTAAATGACCGTTGTAGTGAAAGAGTTAACCACTAGGAGGAGGGGTTATGGGCTGTGACGTGTGTGTGTTTTTTTACATTAGGGGGCAGGGCTGACGTCTGACGTCATTGATCGGCTTTCCCGATGACCGGGAACAGCCGATCAATGACAGGCAGAGTAGGAAGCGGGGGAGAGGTTTGATTACATAAACCTCTCCCCGTTCTTCAGCTCTGAGACCCGATCGTGGGACACCAGCGGCGATCGGGTCCGCTGGTCCCGCGGCCGGGGTCACGGAGCTCCCGACCGTGACCCACGGGCAGGCATTTAAAGTGCCACGTACAGGTACGTGATTTTGCCTGCCCGTGCCATTCTGCCGCAGTATATCTGCGTGAGGCGGTCAGGAAGCGAATGTATACAGCACTGTATACAGCACTAAATGTAATGCTGTTAAACACTGCACTACACTGACACTACACTATACCCACACTACACTACACTGACAGACTACACTCACACTACACTAACACTACACTGACACACTACACTGACACTCTATATTAAGTCACAATAACATTAACTAGTTGTCACTGAGCCCTGCTCTAGCTCTCTCCAAAACACACTGTAAAGGGAACCTTTTATAGTGTGGGATGGGACTATGAGCACTGAGTCATGATTGGGCAAAGTCATCATGACTTTGTCCAAATCAGGGCTCTGACAAAGCCGTGCACCTGATGCATTGCTCCAGCCAATCAGGGCTCTAGAATTCACTGTAGGGAAAAATGTGGGTGCAAATTCAGGTGCTTGGTGAACACCCGAATGGGCGATGTTTGGGGCTGAACCAAAGCTCACACCGAACAGCTCACCCATCTTTTGTTTAGCAATACTGAGAGTGCAGAATATTAGGGAATATTTACCTTGGGGTGTGACATCATGGTTATATAAACAGGAGGTAGTGCAGGTGGTTGTAGTGAGAGCTTTGAATGAACAGAACAGGTTCAAACAGCCTTTGGAGGATTCCAATTAGAAGTGGACTGGAAAAAGAGGGACAGTGGTGTCAGACTGCTTTTTTTTATTATTTTGTAGAAGGACTTTGCCCATCAACATCTGTGCTAAAATATGAAACATGTCCTAAGAATCTAGGCTGGCACAAGCATCACCATATGCCAATTACCTAAGCAAATGTAACTTTCCCTGTGAGTATTTTCAGCTCTGATGGTTGGTGGTAATTGTTGGAATACAATGTTCATTTGTATTTTATGCAACAACCACATCAATATCAGTATTTAGTAGAGACACAGTATCTCACAAAAGTGAGTACACCCCTCACATTTTTGTAAATATTTCGTTATATCTTTTCACGTGACAACACTGAAGAAATGACACTTTGCTACAATGTAGTGAGTATACAGTTTGTATAACAGTGTACATTTTCTGTCCCCTCAAAATAACTAATTTCTAAACCACTGGAAACAAAAGTGAGTACACCCCTAAGTGAAAATGTCCAAATTGGGCCCAATTAGCCATTTACCCTCCCTGGTGTCATGCGACTTGTTAGTGTTACAAGGTCTCAGGTGTGAATGCGGAGCATGTGTGTTAAGTTTGGTGTTATCACTCTCACTCTCTCATACTGGTCACTGGAAGTTCAACATAGCCCCTCATGGCAAAGAACTCTCTGAGGATCTAAAAAAATAATTGTTTCTCTACATAAAGATGGCCTAGGCTATAAGAAGATTGCCAAGACCCTGAAACTAAGCTGCAGAATGGTGGCCAAGATCATACAGTGGTTTAACAGGACATGTTCCACTCAGAACAGGCCTCACCATGGACGACCAAAGAAGTTGAGTGCACGTGCTCAGCATCATATCCAAAGGTTGTCTTTGGGAAATAGATGTATAAGTGCTGCCAGCATTGCTGCGGGGGGTCAGCCTGTCAGTGCTCAGACCATACGCTGCACACTGCATCAAATTGGTCTGCACGGCTGTTGTCCCAGAAGGAAGCCTCTTCTAAAGATGATGCACAAGAAAGCCTGCAAACAGTTTTCTGAAGACAAGCAGACTTAGGGCATGGTGTCAGGGCAAGAGGAGGACTCTAGGACCAGGTAACTTGAACAGTGTTTGGCTCAAGTAAGCAACACAATTGGCAAAATGCTGAGTGTATTGCACACAGGCAATGTAAATGAATGTACAGGGGATAACACACAGGCAATTCTCAAAAAGGCATAATATTTCAAACTACTGTACCATACAACCCAGAACAAAACATGGTTGCAGAAAGAATGAACCGTACTCTATGTGGGAGTGGAAGAACCATGCTGTTTGATGTAGATATGCAAACCACATACTGGGGGGAGGCAATTATGACCGTTTGTTATCTCCAAAATCGACTGCCAGGAAAATCAACTGAGAAAACTCCATATCAACTGTAGAATGGAAGGGCCCCAAATTTGAACCATCCGAAAATTCTTTGAAGCAAAGCCTATGTGCGCATCCCAAAAGAAAAATGTACAAAATGGGATGCTTGCGTAAAGGTAGGTGTACTTGTGGGGTACAGTGAACCTCAAAAGGGATACAGAATTCTACACCAAGACACAAACATGGTGACCATCATCAGAAGTGTAATCATCAATCTTCAGTATGCTCACAATTTCATGAACCAACACAAACACTTCCAATTGAAGGACATTCCATATCAATGTCACATGAAGATATGCTACAAAGTGACACAGAAATATAAATCAATCTAGCCAATCCAAATACTGTAATAGAAGAAACTAGGCCACAAAAAGCTTCAATCAAGAAATCCATCAGAAGCAAGAAAGGCATTCCATCCAAAAGTCTGTCCTATATTGTTGACGTAGCATTAAAACTAGAGCCAGATTCATGGGATGAGATGCAAAGACTGCCAACTCAGTAGAAACAAAAGTGGATCAGAGCATTTTACAAAACTGCATATAAAAACAGATTTATAAAACTGAGATCCGAAATGGGACTAATATAAGGAATAGTTGTTGAATGAGGGTGTTGGGATACAATATTAATTTGTGTTTTATGCAACAACTACATCAATATCGGTACAGTAAGTCCCCTACTTATAAGCAAGCTCCCAGAATGGAACTCACTTGTAAGTCCAACTTGTTCGTAAGTCCAACAAAGATCAGCGCATGCAGCGAGCGCTGATCAGTGTGTTCTGGCAGAAGGAGTCCGCCTGACAGAACACAATAGCACAGCTTGGGAGCCCGCCGCATCAACATTGCTTGTGTTGGTGCAGCTGATCTGTCAGGTTTTTTTTCATTCAGCCCACTGGGTTGAATGAAAAAAAAACTGTGCAAACACATGTTTGAAAGTTTGCAACTCGAAGGTTCGTATGTAGGGTGTATTTAGTAGAGATTTATTATTTTGCAAAGAATTGATAAGGGCTTGCCCTGTTGCCTGTGCAGAATAAAACATATAAGAATTATGAAAGATTATTTCTAGTTGGTTGTTATGTGATATAACTCTTTGCACATTGTTCTTTTTCTTAATTAAACAAAGGCTTAAATGTTGATGACTCAGCTTAATCAAAATAGATTTTTTGTCATTGAAACAGGAATAGAAATAGGCTTTTACTGTGAAACCTTCAAATTTACAAACTTCAAATGAGAAAAAACATAATTGGATTTCTAATAACTCTATGTTGTTAATTATTAGGCAGATAGTAACTATCACTATCAATTAGTGATGAAATATTTTGACTAATAACATATACATTAATAAGCAAAACATTGAAAATGGGAAAGCCACCTGTGGTTTTAATATTTTGCAGTGTTGACCACTTAAATAATTTGTTGATGATGTTAAGTTTTGAAGAGGCCCTGAGCTTATTAACATTGTAAGCAAACACAGTGTTGTCCTTGCAGTGATCTTTGCCTAATTTGTGTTTCTAATTTGCCTTTCCTCTAACCGTAGCATGGTTCTGCTAAGAGAGTGTTAGACTTGCTAATAAATCTTTTGAGTTCCTTATAGTTGTAGGCTTAAGAAACAGCACAATGCATAAATAGACATAAGTGGTGAAGAGGAGTTATGAAGCTAATTAAATGCAATGCATAAAATGTCACCACCCCTATTCAAATACTTTAGAATTCTCTCAAGTACAAAAATAAATGCGTATCCAGACAATGGCTAGGCTTAGTAAGGTATATAGGTTGTCAGTCAATGTGCAAAATAACCTTTTTTAAAAAAAAAATATGTACCCTTACAGAAAATCAATCCTAACAAATGTTTTTAATATCTTATAAGGAGACAGCAATCTATAGTAAATTAAATGGTAATTTGCTGGGAAAGAGTTGTAACATAGCAATTTTATAATTTAGTGTCATTAAAAATTGAATTTCTATGTCCATCTGCAGTCATGATTTTCTAAGTGATGCTTCTTTGCAAGTTTTAAATTGAGGGTTTTCTGCACACTACATACTATATATTTGCATAGGGGGGAAAAGGGCACAATTCCATTTTGTTCAATTCTTCTGCCAGAATAAATAAATAAACAAAGGCAATCAGATAACTCTCTGTTTCAACATTCCACAGTGTAATTTCTTTAATACAGTAAATTAAGTTTTTGTTTTCAGAAATGCATCAAACACGTTTGGAAACAATTTACCAAGTCTGCTACAAGCCAAGTGGAAGACCATTCCATATTTCAGAAAACCCTTTCTGTATTTGGAGGTCAAAGCTGTTTTTCAAGTTACGGTTACTGCCCTTGTTTCTTTTTTTTTGTTTTTTTGTGATGAGCAATTTTGCACTGAATTTTCTACATATCTTTACTGAACTTAACCACTTCAGCCCTGAAGGATTTGCCACCTTAATGACCAGGCCATTTTTTGCAATACAGCACTGCATTGATTTAACTGACAATTGCACGGTCGTGTGATGCTGTTCCCAAACAAAATTGATGCCCTTTTTTATCCACAAATAGAGCTTTCTTTTTGTGGTATTTGATCACCTCTGTGTTTTTTATTTTTTGCACTATAAACAAAAAAAGACAGACAATTTTGAAAAAAAATAATATATTTTTTTACTTTCATGCTATAATACACATCCAAAAAAACGAAAAAAATGAATTTATTCATCAGTGTAGGCTGATATATATTCTTCTACATATTTTTGGTAAAACAACTCGTAATAGGCATATATTGATTGGTTTGCACAAAAGTTATCACGTCACGTCTACAAAATAGATTTAGGAACTTTTATTTAATTGTTTTTACTGGTAATGGTGGTGATCTGCATGTTTTTAGCGGGACTGTGACATTGCATCAGACAAATCTGACCCCAAATGACACTTTTTGGGGCCCAGTGACATTATTACAGTGCTATAAAAATGCACTGATCAATGTAAAAATTACACTGGCAGGGAAAGGGGTTAACACTGGGGGGGCTAACCACTATGTTCTAACTGTAGGGTGGATGGGCTCACTGGGACATGACAAAGATCACTGTTCCTGATCACTGAGAACAGAAGATCTCTGACATGTCATTAGGCAGAACGGGGAATCACCTTTTTTACATAGGCAGTCCCCGCTCTGCTTCTTTACACATCGATTGCAGGTCGCTGGCGGACATCGAGTCCGCTATCCTCCTTGCACGGACTGATGTACACCTACGGCCGTTTGCACGGGGGTGCCAACCTGTCACAATATAATGATGGTGGCTGGTCGGCAAGAGGTTAAAGTGATTGCAAACCCTAAACTTGTCAAACAACCCATTCAGTTTAACATGGAAATGAAGCAAAATATTTGTGTATAGATATAAAAATGGTGGTAATCCTGCATCCTAATATCACCACGAAATTACTTATCATCACAAGAGTTATTACCCCCCTCTTCTAGACCCACCTAATGGTTTACATAAACTTATTATAAACACCCATATTACATACCAGGTCTCTTAGTTCTATTAGAGAATCACGCTTAACTCAGCTTAACTTAACTCAAAACCCAACACTAGAACATAACCTCTCAGTTTAATCAAGGTTATACCTCTACTCTCACGCCTCCCACCTACCCCCAAGAGTTCTCAATAGTGCCAGACAATAGGACACTATACGGCTCTCCACATACTAAGTGGACACCAGAGCCATTACTCAACCATCCCCCTCTTCAACCCTCTTATCCTGCACCCTATCTATTAACCCTTACCCAACTATCCCAACCTCTCCTATCCCTCCCATCCCCCCACCCAATCCTATAGCTCCAACTCTCCTAACTAAATCATACAGATCCTCACCTTTCAGTGCCAGCACAAACTCACTACATCACACAACCTAAACTAACTTGTATCACGTAACATGGCTTACGCTTTTTTAGGCAAAATGCCAACTCTCATCTCACACAACATAAATGGATTCAACATCCCTGAAAAAAGAACAAAACTACTAAAAGAACTTAAAAAGGTCAAACCACCAATAGTATTTCTTCAAGAAACACATTTTAAAAGCAACCATGTCCCCAAACTCACTGACAATACATATACAACAGCATACCATGCTACCAACCCACTTGCCAAAACAAAAGGTGTCTCCATTTTAATTAATAAGGACTCTCCCTTTGAACTGCAGCAACAACTAAGTGATACAGAAGGATGTTATCTTTTTCTAAAGGGTTCATGGGAAGGTACACCTGTCGCAAACTTCCCAAACACAGCACATATTCCTTTTTGCCGTAAAATCATTGAAAACTATAGTGGTTCGCTGAGGGAGTCATTATCCTTGGGGGTGATTTCAATATCCCCGTCTCCCCCACCAAAGACACCTCCACAGGACACACTTCGGTAACTTATAGAATCCTTAAGCATATCAAAGCACTTCTACACTCCCTTTCGTTAGTAGACACATGGAGATCCATCCACCCCACGGAGAAAGATTTCTCCTTTTATTCATCCCCACACAAACGACATTTGACCTGATCTTTGTTTCACAAAGAGACCTAAGTAACCTAACCAAGGCCGAGCAACCTTGGCTAATGTTCGCCCTCTCATCAGACTACCAGCAACTGGGATAATGTATTTGCATTGACTATATGTTACTGTATAAACCTCTCTTGTTATGCCATACACTCATAAGTTATGAATGGACACTGATTATAATGCAACGGTTATGCATCTACCAGCAGAAATAGGACCCCCCCTACCCCAAACCTCCCCCCCCCCCTTACCCCACCCCCACTCCACCACACTCCTTTATTTCTCCCTTACCCTTTTTCTAAAAAGCAACTACATATACTCAACTGTTTTTACTCCTAGATCTTGTCAGATGATATAATTGTTCATCCAAATCTGATCATTGAAGGACATCATGGATAGCTAGAGAACTGATTATGGTGAGTTCTCCTGCTTAGTGTTGTCAGCCTTTAAAGAAGTTGTAAGCCCTGTCAAAAAAACAAATATGTATGACAAAGACATAATGAGCTAGTATGCATACTAGCTCATTATGAAATACTTACTTTAGAACAAAGCTCTCTCAGCGGTGCCTGAACAACGCTGAGATGGCTGACATTTTCCCCCGTGTTTCTTATGGGTTTGCGGGCTTCGACGATGTGATTGGCCGGAGCCGCAATGATGTCACTCCCGCGCATGCATGCAGGACCTGCCGGTCATGGGACATGGTCCTAAAGAAACAGCACAGGCAGCCGTTTTTTTAGAGTGCATGCACTAATGACATTGGCGTAATATAGTAAATATCTCCTAAACTGTGCAAGTTTAAGAGATATTAACAGTACCTACAGGTAAGCCTAATTATAGTCTTACCTGTAGGTACAAATAAAAAGGAAGACTTTACTTTAATACAAAGCAGGGGGGCTGGAAGGAACTGCAGGGATTTTACACAAAGGAAGCAACACAAAAAGAACTGGATAATTTTTTATACAAGTACATGGTACAGCAGGCATATATCAGGAATATGAAATGTTGGGTTTACATATTCTTCCATACGTACAGTGACACTAAGTTTACTTTAATCAAGCAATATACACTGTATATAATATATATGGTAGCAAAAATCAAATTTTTTTTCAGTACTTTTGCACATGATTGGATGTTTAACCACTTCAGCCCCCGACCAATTTGCAGCCAAAGGACCAGGCCCCTTTTTGTGATTTGGCACTGCGTCGCTTTAACTGACAATTGCGCGGTCGCGCGACGTGGCTCCCAAACAAAATTGGCGTCCTTTTTTCCCACAAATAGAGCTTTCTTTTGGTGGTATTTGATCGTCCCTGCGGTTCTTATTTTTTGCGCTATAAACAAAAATAGAGCGACAATTTTGAAAAAAATGCTATATTTTTTACTTTTTGCTATAATAAATAGCCCCAAAAAATATATAAAAAAAAAATTTTTTCCTCAGTTTAGGCCGATACAGATTCTTCTACATATTTTTGGTAAAAAAAAATCGCAATTAGTGATTATTGATTTGTTTTGCGCAAAAGTTATAGCGTTTACAAAATAGGGGGTCGTTTTATAGCATTTTTATTAATATTTTTTTTTTTTACTAGTAATGGCGGCGATCAGCGATTTTTATTGTGACTGCAACATTATGGCGGACACAATTTAACTATTAACACTATTTAAATAGCACTGATTCCTATGTAAATGACAGTGGCAGTGAAGGAGTTAACCACTAGGGGGCAGGGAGGAGTTAGTGTGACGTGTTGTGTTTTTTTTACAGTAGGCGGGCGTGGCTGTACATCTGACATCATTGATCGGCTTTCCCGATGACAGGGAACAGCCGATCAATGACAGGCAGAGCAGGAAGCGCGGGGAGAGGTTTGTTTACACAGACCTCTCCCCGTTCTTCAGCTCTGTGACCCGATCACGGGACACCAGCGGCGATCGGGTCCACTGATCCCGCGGCCGCGGTCACGGAGCTCCCGACCGGGTCGCGAGCGCGCCGGCGGCGGTCTGCGCGTGACCCCACGGCTAGGCAATTAAAGGGGACGTATATATACGTGCCTTTGCCTAGCCGTGCCATTCTGTAGACGTATATCTACAGTAGGCAGTCGGGAAGCGGTTAAAGTGCACTTGTTAAATGAGAAACTTTACTTTGCTAAGTGGACAGCATTTACACTTTTAGTAAACCAACCCCTGTGGTTTCAGGACACCAGATTCTTCTTCATCAATATTTACCCATCCCCCCTCCTCCTCCCATACAAATTGTATTCCACCACCTGTGTCCCCTTTGTGTCATTTGCAAACACAAAAAGAGTACTTTCAGTCTCAAATTCTTTAGCATATATAAACAGGTTACAGAGTAATCTTCCCCAAAAATTTGCCCTAAAGAAAACCATTTATAATTAAAGACCATTCAGAGAAAGAGTTATTGATCAAAACTTTCTTGTGAATATACAATCTTTAAGATAGTTTTCCCATTTCACTTCCAGTAGCCTTTGTCCCCAATCTGTCCTACCTATTTTAAATACTTCTACAACACATATGTCAAACACAAGGGCCATAGATCTGGCCTGCCAGGCTTTGTCATGTGGCCCTCACAAGTTTTGCAGCCATAATGTGGCAAAACTTAATTCTGCAACCTCTGGTTCTCGCCCTCTGCTCCCGCCCCCCACTGTCACTTGTAAACACTAAAGCCTTCTGTGTGTATAGGGAACAGCTTTGCTCTCAGCAACTCCCAGATCTAACAGATCCCTGCACACACTCATGGCAGGGACAGATCTCCAGAGAGAGAGATTCATCTCTCTGCACGGTGAGGCAGAGCAGCCCACACAGGTAGGTACTAGAGTTGGGCTAGGAATGAGAGAGAAGAGATGCAAGGAAGCTTTGGGGGGGTTGGAGTTGGGGTTTTACACTGTGCACAGCGCACTCCTAATTCCTGCACTCTGTATGTAGCACACCCCCTAAACCCTGCACTCTGTAAGTTTCACACTCCTTAACTCTGCACACTATACATAGCACAACCCCTAAACCCTGCACTCTGTGCGTAGCGCACCCCTAAACCCTGCACTCTTTACCTAGTGCACCCTTAAACCCTGAAACTCTGAATGTAGCGCACTCCTGAATCCTTCACTCTGTACATAGCGTAATCCTGAACTCTGCACTCTGTACGTAAAGCACTCCTGAAATCCATAGGTGAAACTTTAAGGGGGCTGGAGGACCTCAGTTATGAGAAATGGCTACAAACATTGAACTTTCTCTAAGAGGCACTTAAGAGGGAATATGATCACAACCAGGGTTGGCCCAAGACATTGTGCTGCCTGGGTCCAAGAATGAAATGCTGCCCCGCCACCCCTAAACTAAATCATGCACACCAAAAATGTGGCTAGGTTCACATCAGTGTGGGTGCAGGAATCAGTGCATATAAATTGCACACGTTCCCACACCCGATGAATTGGCTGCTTTGCCCATGCAAATGCCGCACACAGAACTGCTTAGATGTAAATGTAGCTTCAGACCTTGTGTGTTTCTATGGGCAACAGCTTCACTCAAATCTGAGTTTTTGCACATCAGCTCCATTACTTTTAGGTGGACTGGAGGGGGCAGTTCCCTTGTTAACCAATAGTCATCACTTGATGAGAGAGACTTGCCCTTAGTAAATATAGTGCAGCTCACTATACCTGCTGATAATGGGTTGCACTTTATTCAACCTCCCTGGCGGTGTGATTATGTCAGGAATTTCGTATCAAAAGCGGTACAATTATTTTGGAAATTTGCCGTTTTATATTGTAGGCCTGCAATTCTTAGGAATAACTCACTTAAATCTGTCCAAGCCAGAGTCTAGTAGACATCCCAGGTATTATAAAGTTTGAAACACAAAATAATAAATTATAATATAATAAATAACTATAAAGATGATTCAATAATGTAATCAAATCAAAAACACAGAAATTTGCTTAGTTGCAGAATTGCTGCTGTCATTAGATTTAGTGTTTAGTGTATTACCATTACTACCATTCTAGCTGGTCTAAAACCACTTTTGACATAAAGGGACACTTTTTGGTTGCTATGGACAATCTCCAAATTCCAGGCAGAAAAAAATGTATTTATAATATAAAACTACATGCAGGGCCCTGGGCAGACCACTAGGGACAAAGGGGATGTGTCATTTTTTATACAGTACTGTAATCTGTAAGATTACAGTACTGTAGTGTGTGTTTTTACTTTTTTGAATTTTGTAGTGTGTGTTCTTACTTTTTTGAATTTGGCACCAATCTCAGCTCCCGTGCGTCGTAACATCGCAGGGAACGGAGCTCAGCGGCACTCGGGCACTGTGTGAGGAGCTCACACACACAGCGGGGAGACATCGCAGGATCCAGGGGACAAGGTAAGTAACTTCCCCTGTATCCTGCAATGCGATCCTGAGTCTGGCTCGGGGTTACCACTTATGGTACTGAAATTCCACCCCGAGCCAGACTCGGGAATACCGCCAGGGAGGTTAATTGGGGCAAGTCCCTCTCATTGACAAGAGGATGTACCTACTACTGACTGTGATCCTGAGGAATGGCTACTCAGTAGCGCTGGCAGTGCCGGGTGCTCCTGCTATGAAGCCTATGCTTTTCTGGGAGTCTGCTCCACCCCGCTCTGCTCCCCAGGTCCACCCGCAGTGATAGGACAAGGTAATTTAGTGCCCAGGGCGAAGATGCAAAAATGCACCCCCCCCCCACAGATCAGGGGGTGGAGCTAGTAGAAGCATTTTCAGCACACAAAAACATATATGACGATTGCAGAGTGCACCAGTATTACTATTTACGTTTGTGAATTGTCATCACAATGCACACAGACAATTAGATTGCTTTGATGGTGGCTTGGGTCGCAGCCAATAATGAGTAACCTGCCTGCCCAAAGGTGATTTCTGAAGATTGTAAATGATGTTCTGGAACTAGCTGAAGCTTATCTTGGCTTCTGTCAAATGGTCCTGCTCAAAAATCTCCTTCGATCAGCAGGCTGCAGTGCTGATCATTGCATTCTGACAGTGGAGGAGTCTTGAAGTCAGAGTACAATAGCACAGAGGGGGGATTCCTCTTTCCACCTTGTTTGAGTGGATGCAGGGATCTGTTCAGACTGCTAGAAAAAAAATGAATAGTGTGTGTTAGGGTTTCACTGATATTGGTGCTGATACTAAGCATTTGCACAAGTACTTGTGCAAATGCTCCAATACCTAAAACCAACACCTTTGCGGTGTGATTTGAGATCATACAAAATTAATGGTCTCAAATTGTACTGTAAAGAATCACATGTGATTTGAACAGGAATGGAGTGTAATTCCTGGCCAAAACACATGTGGTTTCCCACACAACTCCTGTGTGAACCCAGGCTTGTCATAGTGACTTCAGGGTTCACACAGAAGCAATGCGGGAAAACATATGTGATTCAAGCAGGAATCGCACTGCATTCCTGTTCAAATCACATATGTTTTCCCGCACTGCAAAGGCCAAGAAAGGTAGGGCACAAGCGCCCCCCCCCCCCCCTCCTGAACCATACCAGACCACATGCCACATGTTGATGGGGACATGAGTCTCTAGGTTTGTGGGGGTCTGCAAGCAGGGGGCTTATCAGGATCTGGAAGATTCTGCCCCCCCATGTGAATGAGTATAGGGTGTCAAAAATAAATAACAGTAAATAGGTTTTTGACAATGCCTTTATTAATTAAAAAAAACAAAACAATGTCCTCTGATGTAGATCCAATGCCCACCGCCACCACTGGACCCGAAAAAAAACACTCCGCTGTCAATGAAGGCTGACCGCCTATTGCATGCTCCGCCATTTGACAGTTCTTAGATAGGTAAGGGGAGGAGCCACCTGGTGACATCACTTGGTGGCCCACATCCTTGTGATGTCACCAACCAGTATTTATTTTTGATACTTTTTTTGGTGAATGGGTAGGGGTACAATACCCACAGTCATTCACATGGGGGGCGGGATCTGGGAGCCCCCCCTATGTGTCTGGTATGGATTTTTGGATCTGGTGTGGATTTTTGAGGGACCCCACGCCATTTATTTCTTTATTTTTTTTTAAATAGCCAGGTGCTGGTAATTGCAACTGCCAGTCAATGTAATGTGATTTGACTAGTTTTTTGCTTTAGAATTGTAATTTTTGCTGCAGCAGTTTCTATACATGCTACAGATGTGCCACTTTACAGGTCATCTAAGGGGACCCCCCAGCACTATATTTTAAATCATTTTTCATTTTTATTGTTTCACTTCAAGCATCATTAAAATGAAAAATGATTGTTTACAAAAAAAAAAAAAAATATTGCATTGATACATGTCCTCCAGGGCAGTAACCGGGCCCTCATATCCTTTTTTTGGTCAATTACTTGCATATAAGCCTTCAAAATTGGGACTTTTGATTTTTCCTGTTCGGCTTCCATAGACTTCAATGGAGTTTGCAGTTCGGAGCAAAACTTTAAATATCTATTGTCTAACCACTGGGTCATATTTTCCCTTTTTTTTCACTGGAGTCCTATGTTCTAGGAAGCTGTGCTTTTTGGTCAGGTCTATTAGAGGTCTGCTTTACTTTCTTAAAGCAGAGGACAGCTGAGTAAGCCCTGCCACAATGGGAAGACTTATGCTTGAAACAACAGGAATTGTACCACTTTCAGTGGCTCTCATTGAATAACCAGCAAACAGCTCTCTTGGATATGTCGGAATCTCCAGAGAAAACTGAAATGGTAATGGTCTATGAGGGTGCATTAATAACAGCCATACCAAAGTTTCTTATGAATAGTAATTTTCTGTTGGAATTTAGTGTCGCAGTTAAAGTAGAACTGCACTGCAACTGATCACCGCAAATAAAAAAAATGATTTACTTAATTTTTAATATTCAGAGCAAGTTCACCCATCTATGTTTCCATGCTTTATTTTCCTGAGAATTGAAATAGCATATCTGATTGTGGCCATATTGAGTAAGGGCAGATGATTCATGTAGCAATTACTTTCTGGAATACATCTGCCCTTAGCCAAGAAAATATCTTCTCTTCTACTCTCCTCCTGAAAACTCCTGGGATGTGTGACATCACTTGCCTATTCATGGAAACCAAAAAGTAACTGGAGAAGTGTAAAAAATATTAAAAGAAGTAATTATGATATACTTTTCTCTCTATTTACTAATGCTTGCAGCATAAGGATTAAAGTCAATGTTGACTGAGAAAGTGAAGTTCTTCTTTAAATTAGCACTGTTATAAACTTTATAAACTTTATAGGCTCTTTGTATTAGGTCTAAATAGCTAAAGATCAAAGTGCTGATATCTGGCAATTGCTCACAAGTGCAAAACCCCTGTAACCAATTGTTGTGCCCCCCCCCCCAAGGTCTATAACAGGCACTTAGGGTGTAGTATGGATTCAAAGGAGCGCCCCCCCTGAAAAAATTGAAAAAAAAAATTGTCGTGGGGCCCCCCAAAATTCAGTCCAGACCCTTATCCGAGCATGGCATCCGTCAGGTCAGGAAAGGGAGGGGACGAGCAAGCGCCCCCCCCCGAAACCATACCAGGTCACATGCCCACAACCTGGGGGGATGGGTGCCTTCAAGGGCTCTGCCCCCCCAAAGCAACTTTCCCCCATGTTGATGGGGACAAGGGCCTCTTCCCGCCAACCCTGGACGGTGGTTTCCGGGGTCTGCGGGCGGGGGTCTTATTGAAATCTGGAAACCCCCCTTTAAGAAGATCGAATGGTATCGGGTACATTGTACCCCTACTCATTCACCTCAAAACAATGAAATGTAAAAAAAAAGTCCTTTATTAATAAAATAGCTCTGGGCCATCTTCTCCTGCCAGCGTCTCTCCCGGTGCTGTCTTCTACCCCCCATGTTGAGGGCATGCGGCCTGGTATGGTTCAGGAGGGGGGCACTCGCTCGTCCCCTCCCTTTCCTGACTTGCCGGGGGCATGCTTGATTTTTTTTTTATATTTGGCGAGGGGAGTTCCCTCCAAATCCATATTAGACCCAAAGGGCCTGGTATGCCATATTTATTTTCACTTTTTTTTTTTGCCGGCGTTTTTTTTTTTTACATTCAACTGTCAACAGGAACCTGCTAACAGCTGATGACTCATCGGTTGTTAGGGACGCGGCAGCCAGCTTCCGGGCCCCTTGCTTAGCAGCCAGCTATATACAGTGTTAAAATAAAAACCACAAAACACATCAAAAATTGCATCACAAACACAACACTTGCGTTTCTTGTGTGGTTCCATTGAAGTCTATTACACGCAAATCACTTGAAGCGGAAGCGCTGCCCATTCATTGCAATGGGCAGGGGCATTTTGGGAGCTCTGTATACAGTGTTCCCAAACCGCCCCAAAGATGCTGCTTGCAGGACTTTTTCCAACATCCCGCAAGCGCACCACCTGAATGTAAAAGCACTCAGGCTTTCACATTCGGGCGGCATGGGAAGCAGGTTTTCAGGCAGTTTACAAGAGCTTTTTCTAGAGCTAAAATTCCTGAAAACTGCCTCAGTGTGAAAGGGGTCTAAGACATGCATTCTTTTGTACATCTCATCAAATCCGAAGACAGAAACACAACATTATTTGGAAGTTCAGTGGTAAACTAATACAACCTGTATGCATTAAACATGCAAGCCTACCACAGCGATTTATTTCTGCTCTTGTTCATTTCCTTTAGTAAATCAGGTCCACAATGTGGTGACAATTATGCTATATTTCTTTTCGGGAGAAAAAAAAATCTGGCAATTCTTTCTCTCTGCTGTACCTTAACTGACGCATTCTGCTTGAAACCATCTCTGCAGCTTTGATATACTAACTGTGTGAGCTCCACAGTTCTGGCTACTAACTCTTTAGTGTAAGTGAATTATTGCTACTTACAACTAAGAGAGGACTTCCTTTGAAATTTAGTTACGGCTCTACTACAGGACTAAATTCCTTATAACCTTTACGCACGGCAGTAGTGTGTCTTATAAAAGAAACAGGGTTATTATTCCAGACTGCAAAGCAAATGCAATCTTCAGGCCCTCGGGGACAAAAGTGTCTCAGAAAGCTGTAATCTGTTTGGAGAATGAGCTTTGACTGCAGTTTTAAGCTGAAGCTTCAAATACGAGCAGAGGTAATAGGATTTTACATGTGCTGTGAATTTTCTTAACCTTCTTCCTCTCACTCATTGGTTGAAATGCAAAGCAAGACGCTGTATTTTTTTTTTTTTTTATTAACGGTATTTTATGTCTGACATATCTCTGAGCCAGTGCTGTGTGGATAGACATCTTAAAAGTGAGCTGTAATCAAAATTCCGGCTGGGGCAGATGAGAATTAGCTGTTTTTCTATTTATCAGAAAATGTCAGCAATTTTTAGATTGCGATACAGAAGCGTTTGCTGTTTCAGAATCAAATTACAAGGTGGAGATGAATAAATTAAATAAGAAAATAGAATATTCAGTTATAAGTGGACTTGCCTTTTTTTAAGCACTTTTAAAGGAAAAGTAGACATAAAATGCAAGATAGTATATATTGAAGTATACAAGATTACTTTTTAAAGGCATTGTTGTAGCACAGTCTTACAAAAGAGTGGAGATGGTCATCTGAGTGTAGCTCACAAAGCTGTTTTTTGACATATAGCTGATGAAAGTCTTCCATGGGCAAATGGTTTTCTTTTAATGCCTCCTGTACCTCAACAACTGCTGGTCTATATAGTATGGAATCTTTAATGTAGTTTCCTGTGAAGGAGAACATGTCACAGTTATATTCGTTGTAGGAGGACACAAAGAGGTTAACATACCAAACAATTACTGTGTGTTTATTTTGCAAGCTGAATATTCATGTGCTAGTGCATCATAGAGATGTAAACCCAAGTGCATTTCTGTGCATTTTTAAGGCGGCCATACATGGATCAAATATTTAGCTGGTTCAGCAGGGAGCAGCTGAATTTCAATCCATGTATGGGCAGGCTGGTTGTACAGAGGTCGGTCTACCGATTGACTTCTGCACAACCAGCCTGTCAGATTTCCCCTTCTTGATCAGTGATGCAGGCTATAGCTGGCAGCACTGATCAGTGTATTCTGATGATGGCCAAGTCTCCCCACTGTCAGAATACAATACCTTAGTGGGGAGGATTCCTCCCTCCATCCACACTGAATGTGTGGATTCGCTAATTGAGTAATTTCTTTTATTTAACCTGCGGGTTGAACAAAAAAATGACTAATCTATGGGTTGCTTTAAGCTTGTTATCACACTTTGTGTTTGGGCAGCCTATTCATGAGATGCGGTTAGGGAACCCATTTAAAAGTGTGCTACACCAAAATACATGGTACCGTGCATTTCGTTGCTAGGGTGTGACTGCATAAAAGATGCATACTCTTGTGTGCTATGGGAACATGCACAATTGTGCCTGTGCTCTTGCACTGCATAAATGTGAATGGAGCCCTAGTGAAGGAGATAAAGCTGTGTTCTTGTGATCATGTGCAACCAAAAGTCCTTTTTTTAAATTTCCTTTGCACTCGATTGAGTATTTAAAATGAACACACATTCACCTTCACTGCTCCAAAACTAGAAGGGACAATGCAGACCCCAGCCTTAGTTACAGAGAGTCTCATGAATTGATCCCGTATTCACTCACAGGGGTTGATTTACTAAAGGATCAGAAACAGTTCACATTGCAAAATTATTGTTCACTGAACTTAGTAAATAATGTATAGTATCATTATTGCTAAATTCCCTTGGAGATGAGTGGGTATTGAAAGTGAACACAGCTGCCCCAGTCAAAATAATGCCATTCAGTAAAAACACAATAGGACTCCCAGCAGCATTCACATGAACTCAAATGAACTTAAAGTGATATGATAGGTTCTGTTTTTTTTTTTTTTTAAATAACAAACATGTCTTCTCCCTCCTGCTGAGTGCTTGCTATGAGGGCACCCAAACAGGCTTGCTCCAAAGCCGCTTCTCTGTGTGCCCATTTACACACTAGCAAGGCTTGGCCCTGCCCCCCTTGCTCTCTTCTTATCGGCTCACTGGTTGTAATTGACAATAGCAGAAGCCAATAGCTCCTGCTGCTGTCTCAACCAATGAGGAGGATGTATCCCTAGCAAGCTGCTACTCTGTGTGCCCATTCACACACTAGCAAGGTTTGGCCCTGCCCCCTTGCTCTCTTCTTATTGGCTTACTGGTTGTAATTGACAGTAGCGGAAGCCAAAGGCTCCTGCTGCTGTCTCAACCAATGAGGAGGATGTATCCCTAGAGAGCCGCAATGTATCCCTAGAGAGCCCAATGCACATTCCTGGATTAAGAGGGGGCTCCGGTAAGTATTATGGGGGGCTGGGGGCACTGCTGCACACAGAAGATTTTTTACCTTCATGCATAGAATGCATGAAGGTAAAAAACTTAGCGCCTTTACAACCACTTTAAAACGGAAGCCCTTCTCTTTTAATTTGCATGTGAAAGGTATTGTATGTAAAGTTGTTTTTGCCAGTTACTTTAAACAGGCTACAAAATGTCAAAGCAGAAGACACATCATAGATCTAGACTTTTATTTTTGGTAAGGTATGAACAACTCTCCTGTACCCAGTAATTGCCTGTCAGCTTAAAAACGGTGTAAAAAGGATATAATGAAATGCCATCCATTAAAAGGACTGAAACCTTAGACAATAACTGCCAACGTAGATTATAATGTGGCCATGCCATTCCTCTTGCTAAGCCATCTAACAGAACCTATGCATAGAGGTTGTTTTATCTCTTGTTTGCTCAATTTATCATCTCACAGCTTTGTAGCAATACCCAGACTACACCTGTGCATGCATAAAGGCTGTTGTTAGCTCCTTATTGCTTACTTAATCATGTTACAGATTTCTAATAATACCCAGACTGCACCTAAGCATGCATAGAGGCTGTTGTTAGTTCTTTATTACTCACTTTATCATGTCGCAGCTCTCTAACAATACTCACTGCAGGATGCAAACAAAGATCAAGAACACTTACACGTCTGGCAAGTGGTGAGTCCTATCTATGGAAGAACTATGGCTCAGGCTCACAAAAATCTTTTGAAGCTAAATCCCCATATACACGATCGGACTTTGTACAAACTTTCCCGTGGATTTTTTGTATTGCATACACACGATCTGACTTTTTAGGCAACAAACATGAACATAGTGACGTTTCAACGTACTGACGACACTTCAAAAGAGGACATTCAATTACTCTAGTGTCACCTTTGGTCAACTTCTGTATTGTTGTCTGATCTTTTGCATTGGTTCAGAGCATGCGTGCTTGTACTTTGTACAAAAGTCCGATGGTTTTGTGTACACACGATCTTACTTTTGTTGCCAGAAAGTTTGTCTGTTCGCATAGCCAACAAAAGTCTGATGAAAACCAAAAAAAGTTTGTCCGATGGAGCATACACATGGTCGGATGTTGACTCAAAACAGCTAATTTGAATGTTTGTTGTCAAAAAGTCAGATCGTGTGTACGGGCCTTAACACCCTTCTGGGTGTATAGGGTTCCTGGTCCATGCCATGTGCAGTCTGTTATCCCCTACATCATTAAAGGACACAGTATTTGTCAGCATAATCGCTTTAAACTGCCTTTGTTATCAATTAAAAAGACATCTGCTGGCCAGCAGAAGTCATGCTCTATAAAAATTGCATATATAATATACTAGCCAGTCAAGATTTACAAAAGATAAAGTACTGAAGGTATTTACTGATGGAATGTGTCAGTAGTGGATTCCCTATCTCTTTTGTCCATGATCTTGGAGACCGTGGACCAGGGAATAGCAATAGATTACAAAAACACTGTACTTTGGAAGGCACAGGTCTTAGCTGGTTCTAACTCCTTTCATTTAGCAGGTCACAATGATTATGTCTAGGAAACCAATTGTTTACTTCTGTATCTCTTTTTTATAATATCCCAGAAGGTTGTTTGGTAAAATAATTCAGTGCCACAAACTTAGTAACTACTGATATTCTGACGATACAGTAAGATTGCCTGGATAAAATTCAAGAATAGGGATGAGCCCGATGTTCGAATCGAACATAAGTTCAACTCGAACATCGAGTTATTGCCTGTTCGCTGAATAGCGAACAATTTGGAGTGTTCGAGGAAAATTCGAAAGCCGTGGAACATCCTTTAAAAGTCTATGGGAGAAATCAAAAGTGCTAATTTTAAAGGATTATATGCTTGGTATTGTCATAAAAAGTGTTTGGGGACCTGGGTCCTGCCGCAGGGGACATGTACAGTATCAATGCAAAAAAAAAAAGTTTCAAAAAGGGGCGTTTTTTCAGGAGCAGTGATTTTAATAATGCTTAAAGTGAAACAATAAAAGTGAAATATTCCTTTAAATTTCATACCTGGGGGGGGGGGGGGGTCTATAGTATGCCTGTAAAGTGGTGCATGTTTCCCATGTTTACAACAGTCCCTGCACAAAATTACATTTCTAAAGGAACAAAAGTCATTAAAAAGTACTCGCTGCTATAATGAATTGTCGGTCCCGGCAATACACATAAAAGTCATTGAAAAAAACAGCAGGTGATTCCCCCACAGTCCATTAACAGGCCCTTTGGGTCTGGTATGAATATTAAGGGGAATCCCGAACCAAACTTTAAAAAACAAATGGCGTGGGTATCCCCCAAATTCCATACTAGGCCCTTCAGGTCTGGTATGGATTTTAAGGGGAACCCCGCACCAAAATAAAAAAAAATGGCGTGAGGGTCCCCCCAAAAATCCATACCAGACCCTTATCCGAGCACGCAACCTGGCAAGCTGCAGGAAAAGAGCACGAAAGAGCGCCCCCCCTCCTGAACCATACCAGGCCACATGCCCTCAACATGGGGAGGGTGCTTTGGGGTAGCCCCCAAAGCACCGTGTCCCCATGTTGATGGGGACAAGGGCCTCATCCCCACAACCCTTGCCCGGTGGTTGTAGGGGTCTGCGGGCAGGGGGCTTATCGGGATCTGGAAGCCCCTTTAACAAGGGGACCTTTATTGAAAAATAAAAAAATAAAAATGCCCTACGAAGTCTTCTTCTTCTCTCGCTCCGCCGACGGACCAAAAAAGAAGCTGTGACATACCCTCTTTTATGTCACAGCTAAAATCTGATATCACTGATATTGGAGAAAGGATCAGTCACATGGAAAATAAGATGGGGGAATTCACTACAGCCCACAATCAGCTTGTAGACTCTCATTATGACCATGAAGAGGAGCTGCAGACATTGAAACAAAAAATAGCAGACCTTGAAGACAGGTCAAGAAGAAATAATAGCAGACCTTTAAAATAGGTCAAGAAGAAATAATAATAAAGTGGTTGTTAACCCACTATATGATGATCATGCCATTCTCTCTGTTACATAATGCTGTGTGCCCCTGTGTCTGTGCTGTAAAAAAAAGACAAATATATTGTAAATCAGAGCTGCTTCTGGCACTCACGTGACTTCTCGACTCTCTCCTATGTTACATAATCAAATTATACATAATAATGGCAGATACATTGTGCTAGTATATGAGTTGAACAATGTTACGTGCACTATTGTAAATCTTTATGCTCCTAACTAGGGATGAGCCGAACACCCCCTGGTTCGGTTCGCACCAGAACAGGCTAAAAATTTGGCAGAATACGCAAACACCGTTAAAGTCTATGGGACAGGAACATGAAAAATCAAAAGTGCTAATTTTAAAGGCTTATACGCAAGTTATTGTCATAAAAAGTGTTTGGGGAAGTGGGTCCTGCCCCAGGGGACACATATCAATATTTTTAAACAGACGTTTTTTCGAGAGCAGTGTTTTATTTAATGCTTAAAGTGAAACAATAAAAAATGAAATATTCCTTTAAATATCGTGCCTGGGGGTGTCTATAGTATGCCTGTAAAGTGGCACATTTTTCCCGTGTTTAGAACAGTACCACAGCAAAATGACATTTCTAAAGGAAAAATTGTCATTTAAAACTGATCGCGGCTGTAATGAATTGTCGGGTTTCGGCAATATAGATACAACTCATTGAAAAAATGAGCATGGGTCCCCCCCCCAGGCCCTTTGGGTCTGGTATGAATATTAAGGGGAACGCTGAACCAAAATTTTAATAAAAATTGTGTGGGGTCCCCCTAAAATCCATACCAGGCCCTTCAGGTCTGATATGGAAATTAAGGAGAACCCTGCGCTAAATTGAAAAAAAATGGCGTAGGGGTGCCCCCGCCCCCAAAAATCCATACCAGACAATATTAAGGGGAACCCAGCGCCAAAATGTTTGCATTGATACATGTCCCCTGGGGCAGGACCTAGGTCCCCAAACACTTTTTATGACAATAACTTGCAAATAAGCCTTTAAAATTAGCACTTTTGATTTTTCATGTTAGTGTCCCATAGACTTTAACGGTGTTCCGGCGGCTTTCGAATTTGCTGCAAACACCGCACATTGTTTGCTGTTCAGTGAACAGGCAAACACCCGATGTTCGAGTCGAACTTACGTCTTCCCTACTCCTAACCAATGACAAATTTTCTTTGCTCGCAACCTCCCAAAACTTCAAAAAGATCATGATTAGATTATGATGGGTGACTTTAACTGATAAAGCTGCAGATACTTCAGCATTCAGACATACCTTACAGTCCCAGTTCCACATGGAAAATATACATGATGTGTGGAGAAGTCTCCATTTGTCTGAGAAAGATTATAAATTTTTTTTGTTGGGCTGGGCTCAGTCCTTCCTTCTCTTAGCTGGCTGCTCAGCTGTCAGCTAATTGCCAGCTCCTATCTCTCCACAGTTATTCAGCTGTTGATGATATCCTGCTCATCAGTCCTGCCTACTTAAGCCATCCAGTCCAGACGAGCTCTGCCTTCGCCTTGGTCACATCACAGAAACTATCTGTGATCCTGTTCAAGACTTGCTTTCCTAACATCCCTTCTGGCTCCAGATCCTGCTTGCTGTTCCACTACATTGATCCCTGACTTCTGGCTTGGCTGATTATCCGTTCCAGTTACTGAACTTTTAGACATCCCAGGTATGATAAAGTTTGAAACACAAAATCATAAATTATAATATAATAAATAACTATAAAAATGATTCAATAATGTAATCAAATCAAAAACACTGAAATTTGCTCAGTTGCAGAATTGCCGCTGTCATTAGATTTAGTGTTTGATGACGAATTGGGATTCTAATTTATTATCGCTGTTTTCTAGCTGGTCTAAAAGCACTTTTGACATAAAGGGACACTTTTTGGTTGCTATGGACAATCTCCAAATTCCAGGCAGGAAAAACTGTATTTATAATATAAAACTACATGCAGGGCACTGGGCGGACCACTAGGGACAAAGGGGATCTGTCATTTTTTATACAGTACTGTAATCTGTAAGATTACAGTACTGTGTGTGTATTGTGTGTTTTTACTTTTTTGAATTTGGCACCGATCTCCGCTCCCGTGCGTCGTCACATCGCAGGGGACGGAGCTCATCGGCACTCGGGCACTGTGTAAATCGAGCGGAGGAGCTCACACACACAGCGGGGAGACATCGCAGGATCCAGGGGACAAGGTAAGTAACTTCCCCTGTATCCTGCAATGCGATCCAGAGTCTGGCTCGGGGGTTACCGCCAGGGAGGTTAATTGGGGAAAGTCCCTCTCATTGACAAGAGGATGTACCTACTACTGACTGTGATCCTGAGTAGGGATGAGCCGAACACCCCCGGGTTCGGTTCGCACCAGAACCTTCGAACGGACCGAAAGTTCGCGCGAATTTTCGAACCCTATACGTTATAATGGACTCGAACGTTCGAAATCAAAAGTGCTAATTACAACGGCCAATATGCATGTTAATGTCATAAAACAGGTTTGGGGACCCGGGTCCTGCCCCAGGGGACATATATCAATGCAAAAAGAACTTTTAAAAACTAACGTTTTTTCGGGAGCAGTCATTTTAATGATGCATAAAGTGAAAAAAAAAAAAGTGAAATTTTCCTTTAAATATGGTACCTGGGGGGTGTCTAAAGTATGCCTGTGAAGTGGCATGTGTTTCCCGTGTTTAGAACTGTCCTTGCACAAAATGACATTTGTAAAGGAAAAAAAGAAGCCATTTAAAACCACTTGCGGCTTTAGGTTTGTTCTTAAGTAGAATCTGAACAGGTACATTATGAAGTGTAGCTCCATCCCAAAAAAATCTATTTTTAAGCTTTTTGGAGAACATAGGGAGGTAACATTTGCTGTCTTTGCACATCTGTTCAGAACATGTCACCTCACTTTCCGTCCCAATGACAAATGTTTTTGGAAAAGTGGGGTTTTAATTGAAACAAGGATTGGTGATAAAGTATCAGTAGAGAGGAGATACCTTTTTCCCAAATTAAATCTAACAGGATAGAATTTCCCTTCCTAGGGGTAGATTTCCTCTCACTTCCTGTTTTCTCTTTCCATTTGCAAGTAGGAGTCGTTTGTAAGTTGGATGTTTGAAAGTAGGGGCCTGGCGTATATACTCTGCAGAAATTTGCCCTATTAGATGTTGGTGTAGCCACAAGACTGGTGGGCACAGGAATGGGCCCTGCTGTGAGTTAATAGATCAAGATTTGTAATTGCATGCACCTGTTGAACAGGGCAGAAAAATTGGGGGTGGTGGTGGACGGTGTTGCCACAAGACTGTAACCTCTCACAGTTACTCTTGGTGGGCGCAGGAATGGGCCCTGCTGTGAGTTATTAGATCAAGATTTGTAATTGCAAGCACCTGATGAACAGGGCAGAAAAATTGGGCCTTGGGCGGTGGTGGTGGACGGTGTTGCCACAAGACTGTAAGCTCTCACAGTTACTCTTGGTGGGCGCAGGAATGGGCCCTGCTGTGAGTTATTAGATCAAGATTTGTAATTGCAAGCACCTGATGAACAGGGCAGAAAAATTGGGCCTTTGGCGGTGGTGGTGGACGGTGTTGCCACAAGACTGTAAGCTCTCACAGTTACTCTTGGTGGGCGCAGGAATGGGCCCTGCTGTGAGTTATTAGATCAAGATTTGTAATTGCAAGCACCTGATGAACAGGGCAGAAAAATTGGGCCTTTGGCGGCGGTGGTGGTGGTGGTGGTGGTGGACGGTGTTACCACAAGACTGTAAGCTCTCACAGTTACTCTTGGTGGGCGCAGGAATGGGCCCTGCTGTGAGTTATTAGATCAAGATTTGTAATTGCAAGCACCTGATGAACAGGGCAGAAAAATTGGGCCTTTGGCGGTGGTGGTGGACGGTGTTGCCACAAGACTGTAGGCCCTCATAGTTACTCTTGGTGGGCGCAGGAATGGGCCCTGCTGTGAACTATTAGATCAAGATTTGTAATTACCCGCCCCTGTTAAACAGGGGCTGAAAAATTGTGCCTTAGGCACTGGTGCTGGTGCCACAACACTGCAACCCCTCACAGATACTGTACTTGGAGCACAGCAGTCACACGTGTTGCGAAGCATTTTTTTAAAAAATTGTAAGTACACGCCCCTGTTAAACAGGGGCTGAAAAATTGTGCCTTAGGCACTGGTGCCACAACACTGCAACCCCTCACAGATACTGTACTTGGAGCACAGCAGTCACACGTGTTGCGAAGCATTTTTTAAAAAAAAAATTGTAAGTACACGCCCCTGTTAAACAGGGGCTGAAAAATTGTGCCTTAGGCACTTGTGCTGGTGCCACAACACTGCAACCCCTCACAGATACTGTACTTGGAGCACAGCAGTCACACGTGTTGCGAAGCATTTTTTTAAAAAATTGTAAGTACACGCCCCTGTTAAACAGGGGCTGAAAAATTGTGCCTTAGGCACTGGTGCTGGTGCCACAACACTGCAACCCCTCACAGATACTGTACTTGGAGCACAGCAGTCACACGTGTTGCGAAGCATTTTTTTTAAAAAATTGTAAGTACACGCCCCTGTTAAACAGGGCTGAAAAATTGTGCCTTAGGCACTGGTGCTGGTGCCACAACACTGCAACCCCTCACAGATACTGTACTTGGAGCACAGCAGTCACACGTGTTGCGAAGCATTTTTTTATAAAAATTGTATGTACACGCCCCTGTTAAACAGGGCTGAAAAATTGTGCCTTAGGCACTGGTGTGGTGGCATGGATCATTGAGGAGGAGGAAGAGGATAGTCAGTGAACATAAGAGGACAGTCACTCAGCATCAGCATAGGCAGTCTTGAAGGGATGTGACATTATAAATTATTCCGTTATATCCGCTTCAGGTGCCTGGTAGCTGGTGGTGATCCAAGACTGATTCATTTTGATGAAGGTCAGTCAATCAACCGAGGCGGTGGACAGGCGCACCCTATGATCGGTGACAAATCCTCCAGCAGCACTGAATGTGCGTTCGGAAAGAACGCTGGAGGCAGGACAGGCCAGTAGCTCAATTGCATACTGTGCAAGCTCTGGCCAGTGATCCATCCTCAGGACCCAGTAAGCCAGAGGATTTTCGGTGGGAAAGGTGTCCAAGTCTGACCTTGCCCCAAGGTATTCCTGCACCATGTATATCAGACGCTGGCGATGGTTGCTGGAACCGATCATACCTTGGGGCTGCGGACTAAAAAATTGTCTGAACGCATCGGTCAGACGTCCACCTTCCCCACCGCTCCTTCTGCTACTGACCGGAGCCTCAGCAACTCGTCGCCCAGGACCAGGAGTTTGTAACCTCCCAGTTTCTGGGAACGCGTTGCACAGACCTTTCTGCAAGGCCTCCCTGAGATGTCTCATCCTCTGCTCCCTCTGCGACGGCAAGATAAGGTCCGCAACCTTACCCTTGTACCGTGGATCAAGGAGAGTGGCCAGCCAGTAATGGTCCCTCTCCTTGATCCGAAGAACACGAGGATCCTTCCGCAGGCTTTGCAGGATCAGGGAGGCCATGCAGCGTAGGTTAGCTGAGGCATTCGGTCCGGAGTCTTCTGGGTCACTGAGGATGACATGATCGCCAGCCACCTCCTCCCAGCCACGTACAAGTCCACTGGTTTGTTGGGACTGTACATCATCCCTAAAAGACTGCTGCTGCTGATGCTGAGTGCCAGGCTCCACCTCCATGCTCACACAATCCTCCTCCTCCTCCTCCTCCTCCTCCTCCTCCTCATCCTCTTCCTGTGTGATTGGTGGGACAGAAGGAACACTGTCCGGATAAAGGGGGCCTTGAGAGGCAAGGAAGTCCTCCTCTTCCTGCCTCTGTTCTGCCTCAAGTGCCCTGTCCATTATCCCACGCAGCGTATGCTCCAACAGGTGGACAAGAGGGACAGTGTCACTGATGCATGCACTGTCACTGCTCACCATCCTCATGGCCTCCTCAAATGGTGAGAGGACAGTGCATGCATCCCTGATCATGCTCCACTGACGTGGGGAAAAAAAAACCAAGCTCCCCTGACCCTGTCCTGGTGCCGTAGTCGCAAAGGTACTCATTGATGGCCCTCTGCTGCGTGTGCAGTCGCTGCAGCATGGCCAACGTTGAGTTCCACCTGGTGGGCATGTCACATATTAGGCGGTTCTTGGGCAGGTTCAGCTCCTTTTGCAGCTCAGTCAGCCGAGCACTGGCATTATAAGATCGGCGGAAATGCACACAGACTTTCCTGGCCTGCCTCAGGACATCCTGTAAGCCTGGGAACCTGCCCAAGAACCGCTGCACCACCAGGTTGAGGACGTGAGCCATGCAGGGCACATGGGTGAGCTGCCCCTGTCGCAGGGCGGAGAGGAGGTTGGTGCCATTGTCAGAAACGACCATTCCTGGCTTAAGCTGACGTGGCGTCAACCACCTCTCGGCCTGCCCCTGCAGAGCTGCCAGAACCTCTGGCCCAGTGTGGCTCCTGTCCCCCAAACACACCAGCGCAAGCACGGCATGGCATCTTTTTGCCTGCGTACTTGCGTAGCCCCTTGTACGCCTACGGAGCACCGCTGGTTCCAAGGACAGAGCACTGGAGGAAAAAGAAGAGGAGGGGGTGGAGGAGAGAGGTGTGTCACAACCAGTAGCAGTAGTAGCGTTTTGGAGGCGTGGTGGCGGAACAACCTCCAACACTACTGCACCTTGTCCTGCATCCCTCCCAGCTGCCAATAGAGTGACCCAATGGGCCGTGAAAGAAAGGTACCTCCCTGTCCATGCCTGCTGGACCATGAGTCAGCGGTAATATGCACCTTACCGCTGACCGCCCTGTCCAGCGAGGCATGGACATTGCCTTCCACATGCCGGTAGAGAGACGGAATCGCCTTCCGTGAGAAAAAGTGGCGTTTGGGAACCTGCCACTGAGGAACCGCACATTGAACAAACTCACGGAAGGGGGCCGAGTCTACCAACTGAAAAGGCAGCAGTTGAAGTGCTAGCAATTTAGCCAAGCTAGCATTCAACCGCTGGGCATGTGGATGGCTGGGAGTGTACTTCTTTCTACGGTCCAGCAGCTGGGGCAGGGAAATTTGCCTGCTGCAATCGGACGTCGGTGTACTGCAAGTACTTGGTTGTGACACACCTAATTCTACACCTTCAGTCCTCTCAGAGCAGCTTTCAGAGAGGACTGAAGGTGTAGTGGGGATGGAGATCCCAGCTGATGAGGAGCAAGGAGAGGTCCGCTTAGTTCTTTGGTGTGGGTCTTTTATGTGTGCCTGCCAACGAGCTGCATGGCAGGTCGACATATGTCTGGTCATGCTTGTGGTGCCCAAGCGGCTGATGTTTTGGCCACGCGAGATACGCTTGAGACAAATATTGCAAATAGCAGTGGTGCGATCTGATGCACTCGTCTCAAAAAAGGCCCACACCAAAGAACTTTTCTGATAACGTGCAGAGGCAGCGCCCTGCACAGGCGGAGCTCTGCGGTGTTGTACAGTTGCTGTGCTGGCCTCTACCTGGCCTCCAGGGGGCATCCTGCCTCGTTGGACATGTGACGCTGCATCCTCCTCCTCATCCTCTCTCCCTTCAGGCACCCACGTGGAGTCAGTGACCTCATCATCCCCTCCCTCTTCACCACTAGAGCAAACCTGGCAGTAAGCTGCAGCTGGTGGAACAGTACTGCCAGATTCCTCAAGCTGGGTATCATCATCCGAGCCTTCGAATCGTTGGGCATCCTCCTGGAGCATGTACCCAACACTGTGCTCAAAGAGTTCGGGGGACTCCTCAGGAGGACATGGTGGGTCTAGGGAAGGGGTGGCTGATGATGCCATTGAGTACGCGTTGGCAGCTGCTCTGCCAGTACCCTGAGCCTGGGTGAGAGAGGATGAGGAGGATGAGGAGGGCTTGGTCATCCATTCTACCAAGCCTTCAGCATGATGCGGCTCCACATGTCCAGCTGCCGAAAACAAAGACGCGCGTGTCCCATGGCCACGTGCTGATGACGATGCACGACCACGTCCACGGCCACGGCCACGTCCACTAGAAACAGAGCCTGCCTGCCCTGTGTTCTTGGCTCTGCACGCTCTGCCTCCCCTTGGCGGTCTTCCAGCCATTGTAGTCGGTAGTCCTGTGGGTGCTGCTGAGAAGAATATATAGGAGCTCTATGTGATGCCACTAACACACTAGAAGTCCTATGGGTGCTTCTGCAAAGAAAATATAGGAGCTCTGTGTGATGCCACTAACACACTAGAAGTCCTGTGGGTGCTGCTGAGAAGAAAATATAGGAGCTCTGTGTGATGCCACTAACACACTAGAAGTCCTATGGGTGCTTCTGCAAAGAAAATAGAGGATCTCTGTGTGATGGGACTAACACACTTCAAGTCCTATAGGTGCTTCTGGGAACAAAATATAGCTCTGTGTGATGGGACTAACACACTTCAAGTCCTATAGGTGCTTCTGGGAACAAAATATAGCTCTGTGTGATGGGACTAACACACTTCAAGTCCTATGGGTGCTTCTGGGAAGAAAATATAGGTCTGTGTGATGGGACTAACACACTTCAAGTCCTATAGGTGCTTCTGGGAACAAAATATATGATCTCTGTGTGATGGGACTAACACACTACAAGTCCTATGGGTGCTTCTGGGAAGAAAATATAGGTCTGTGTGATGGGACTAACACACTTCAAGTCCTATAGGTGCTTCTGGGAACAAAATATAGGATCTCTGTGTGATGGGACTAACACACTTCAAGTCCTATAGGTGCTTCTGGAACAAAATATAGCTCTGTGTGATGGGACTAACACACTTCAAGTCCTATAGGTGCTTCTGGGAACAAAATATAGGATCTCTGTGTGATGGGACTAACACACTTCAAGTCCTATAGGTGCTTCTGGGAACAAAATATAGCTCTGTGTGATGGGACTAACACACTTCAAGTCCTATAGGTGCTTCTGGGAACAAAATATATGATCTCTGTGTGATGGGACTAACACACTTCAAGTCCTATAGGTGCTTCTGGGAACAAAATATAGCTCTGTGTGATGGGACTAACACACTTCAAGTCCTATAGGTGCTTCTGGGAACAAAATATAGGATCTCTGTGTGATGGGACTAACACACGTCAAGTCCTATAGGTGCTTCTGGGAACAAAATATAGCTCTGTGTGATGGGACTAACACACTTCAAGTCCTATAGGTGCTTCTGGGAACAAAATATAGGATCTCTGTGTGATGGGACTAACACACTTCAAGTCCTATAGGTGCTTCTGGGAACAAAATATAGCTCTGTGTGATGGGACTAACACACTTCAAATCCTATAGGTGCTTCTGGGAACAAAATATATGATCTCTGTGTGATGGGACTAACACACTTCAAGTCCTATAGGTGCTTCTGGGAACAAAATATAGCTCTGTGTGATGGGACTAACACGCTTCAAGTCCTATAGGTGCTTCTGGGAACAAAATATAGGATCTCTGTGTGATGGGACTAACACACTTCAAGTCCTATAGGTGCTTCTGGGAACAAAATATAGCTCTGTGTGATGGGACTAACACACTTCAAGTCCTATAGGTGCTTCTGGGAACAAAATATAGGATCTCTGTGTGATGGGACTAACACACTTCAAGCCCTATAGGTGCTTCTGGGAACAAAATATAGCTCTGTGTGATGGGACTAACACACTTCAAGTCCTATAGGTGCTTCTGGGAACAAAATATAGGATCTCTGTGTGATGGGACTAACACACTTCAAGTCCTATAGGTGCTTCTGGGAACAAAATATAGCTCTGTGTGATGGGACTAACACACTTCAAGTCCTATAGGTGCTTCTGGGAACAAAATATAGGATCTCTGTGTGATGGGACTAACACACTTCAAGTCCTATAGGTGCTTCTGGGAACAAAATATAGCTCTGTGTGATGGGACTAACACACTTCAAGTCCTATAGGTGCTTCTGGGAACAAAATATAGGATCTCTGTGTGATGGGACTAACACACTTCAAGTCCTATAGGTGCTTCTGGGAACAAAATATAGCTCTGTGTGATGGGACTAACACACTTCAAGTCCTATAGGTGCTTCTGGGAACAAAATATAGGATCTCTGTGTGATGGGACTAACACACTTCAAGTCCTATAGGTGCTTCTGGGAACAAAATATAGCTCTGTGTGATGGGACTAACACACTTCAAGTCCTATAGGTGCTTCTGGGAACAAAATATATGATCTCTGTGTGATGGGACTAACACACTTCAAGTCCTATAGGTGCTTCTGGGAAGAAAATATAGCTCTGTGTGATGGGACTAACACACTTCAAGTCCTATAGGTGCTTCTGGGAACAAAATATAGGAGCTCTGTTTGCTGCCAGTGCCTGCCTGCCACGAACACACTACAAGTCCTATAGGTGCTTCTGGGAACAAAATATAGGAGCTCTGTTTGCTGCCACTGCCTGCCTGCCACGAACACACTACAAGTCCTATAGGTGCTTCTGGGAACAAAATATAGGAGCTCTGTTTGCTGCCACTGCCTGCCAGTGCCTGCCTGCCACGAACACACTACAAGCCCCTCTTTCTAAATGAATCTTTCTAAATGAATCTATCTAACTCAATCTCTCTAAGTAAATCTCTCTAACTAAATCCAGCAGAGTGACACAGAACGATCCTGCTCTATCTACGCCGGAACAGCATGTGACCGGCGCAGACGGCGTGGCGGCCTTTTATAAGAGGGGGCGTGTACTAAAGCCCCTGAGCTGTAATTGGCTACAGGCGTCCTGCCTGTAGCCAATTATGGCTCTTCGAGTTTCCGGCGCTGTGATTGGCCAAGCATGCGGGGTCACAGTGCATGCTTGGCCAATCATCAGCCAGCAATGCACTGCGCCGGCCGCGCCGGCCGCAATGCATTGCGGGGCCGCGCGCAACACACGAACGTGATGCGAGCGGCCAAAATAGTTCTGGGCTCGCCGAGCGAGCGAACACCCGGTGCTCGATGCGAACATGGGTTCGCATCGAGCACCGGGCCCATCCCTAATCCTGAGGAATGGCTACTCAGTAGCGCTGGCAGTGCCGGTTGCTCCTTCTATGAAGCCTATGCTTTTCTGGGAGTCTGCTCCACCCTGCTCTGCTCCCCAGGCCCACCCGCAGTGACGGGACAAGGTATTTTAGTGCCCAGGGCGAAGATTAAAAAATACACACCCCCCACAGATCAGGGGGCGGAGCTAGTAGAAGTATTTTCAGCACACAAAAACATATATGACGATTTCAGAGTGCACCAGTATTACTATTTACGTTTGTGATTGGTCATCACAATGCACACAGACAATTAGATTAGAGCTTTGATGGTGGCTTGGTTCGCAGCCAATAATGAGTAACCTGCCTGCCCAAAGGTGATTTCTGAAGATTGTAAATGGTGTTCTGGAACTAGCTGAAGCTTATCTTGTCTTCTGTCTAATGGTCCTGCTCAAAAAGGTCTATTAGAGGTCTGCTTTACTTTCTTAAAGCAGAGGACAGCTGAGTAAGCCCTGCCACAATGGGAAGACTTATGCTTGAAACAACAGGAATTGTACCACTTTCAGTGGCTCTCATTGAATAACCAGCAAACAGCTCTCTTGGATATGTCGGAATCTCCAGAGAAAACTGAAATGGTAGGGCGCATTAATAACAGCCATACCAAAGTTTCTTATGAATAGTAATTTTCTGTTGGAATTTAGTGTCGCAGTTAAAGTGGAACTGCACTGCAACTGATCACCGCAAATAAAAAAATGTATTTACTTAATTTTTAATATTCAGAGCAAGTTCACCCATCTATGTTTCCATGCTTTATTTTCCTGAGAATTGACCTTGAAACCCCCTTCTTAGCATATCTGATCGTGGCTATATTGAGTAAGGGCAGATGATTCATGTAGCATTTACTTTCTGGAATACATCTGCCCTTAGCCAAGAAAATATCTTCTCTTCTACTCTCCTCCTGAAAACTCCTGGGATGTGTGACATCACTTGCCTATTCATGGAAAACAAAAAGTAACTGGAGAAGTGTAAAAAATATTAAAAGAAGTAATTATGATATACTTTCCTATCTATTTACTAATGCTAGCAGCATAAGGATTAAAGTCAATGTTGACTGAGAAAGTGAAGTTCTTCTTTAAATTAGCACTGTTATAAACTTTATAGGCTCCTTGTATTAGGTCTAAATAGCTAAAGATCAAAGTGCTCATATCTGGCAATTGCTCACAAGTGCAAAACCCCTGTAACCAATTGCTGTGCCCCCCCCCCCCGCGCAGGCACTTAGGGTCTAGTATGGATTCAAAGGAGACCCCCCCTCCCTGACAAAATTGAAAAAAAAATTGGCGTGGGGCCCCCCTTTCCCCCATGTTGATGGGGCCCCCCCCCCCCCAAAACCATACCAGGTCACATGCCTGCAACCTGGGGGGATGGGTGCTTTGAGGGGCTCTGCCCCCCAAAGCAACTTTCCCCCATGTTGATGGGGACAAGGGCATCTTCCCGCCAACCCTGGCCGGTGGTTTCCGGGGTCTGCGGGCAGGGGTCTTATTGAAATCTGAAAAACCCCCTTTAAGAAGATCGCACAATTCTGGCCACGGCAGATGTGTCGTCCTTATATACCATAGTACCTCACCACGAAGCATGCACAGCCACGAAGTGGTTACTAAGAGCACATAGCACTTTAATCTGTAACCAGAGAAAGTTTTTAATTAAGTGTCTAGATTTCTGTTTGAAATGTAGTTACTTTTGGCATAATCAATCATATTACAAGCAAGCCATAGGGATTGTTATGGGGGCAAAATTTGCCCCCAGTGTGGCCAACGCATTTATGGAACACTGGGAGGAAGACTCCGTCTATGCCAATATGCCAGCAGAATTAGCATTGTATAAAAGGTACATTGATGACTTAATAATAATATGGAACGGAAGCAGAGAATCATTAGAAGAGTTTCTAAACAACCCCAACATTAATGATAAAAACATCAACCTTGTGTGGAACATCAATGCAAATACCATAGATTTCCTTGATCTTAATATTACCATAGCGTAAGATAAGATCATCACAAAACACATTTCAAAAATGTAGATACGAATAGCTATCTATCAATGCACAGCTGTCACTTTAAACCCTGGTTATTCAACATCCCGAAAGGGCAACTGGTACGGATCCGGCGCAATTGCACTAGAGATGATGATTTTAAAATGCAAGCTAAAATAATTGGTGCCAGATTCAGGGAGAAAGGCTATGAACAATCATGGATAAGAAAACAAATTGCCCAAGTAGAAGACATGAATAGAACCAAGATGCTGGAAGACAAGCCTAAAAATATGTCAACTAGTCGGAATGAAGCTCCATGCCTGATACTAGACTTTAATGCACAATACAAAGATGTTGCTAAAATTATTCAGAAACACTGGCATATATTGACTAGCGATAAAGACTTGAAAAGTATTCTCCCAACGAAACCAAAAATTATATACAAGCGGGCACCCACAGTAAGAGATTTGGTAGTCAAATCCGTAGTGGAACCACCCCCCAAAAAGGGTTTCACCTTTTTCTCCGGCAAAGGTTTTTACCCCTGCAGAAATTGCTTTGCATGCCGTAAGGCACAGAAATTTCAGAGAAAGAGAACCGAGTTTACGGCCATCACAACAGGACAAACGTATACCATCAAAGATTTAATTGGCTGCCACACTGAGGGTGTTGTAGATTGCAACTACATTGCAAGCAATAGACAATATATAGGGAGAACGAAAAGGGAGTTGAAAGTACGCATTAAAGAGCACATTCAGAATATTATCAATGGTTTTCCCAAACACAATGTCTCACGACACTTCGCCTTGGTGCATAATAAAGACCCAAACCATTTACAGTTTTGGGGCATAGAGCGCTATAACCCATCCTGGCGAGGCAGCCATAGAATAAGAGTAATCAGTCAGAAGGAATCCATGTGGATCTACTCTATGCGGACATTGGTTCCAGAAGGGTTAAACGTCGAGTTTGACCTCAATTGTTTTTTAAGCAACTTTTAGAAATCATCATATCTATTCACTAGCTCCACCTACCACCACTGTCAATTGCCAATTCACATATTTTCACTCTTATCTATACAAAAGTGCTGTTACACATTAAGAGTGATATTATCGCGTATAATATTAAGTTGTATTCCTATATTGTGTATATGATAATACAGTCCGGTACAGCATTTCTGGTAACATGTCCCAGCTGTGGGAGGAGGGCTTAGGTACAAGATATTTGATATACCATATATATGTACGCCACCCCCAACAACCGGCTGTTTTAATCTTTTAATTAACCTTTTTTAATATTTTTAAATATTGATTTTTATCAATTTTCTACAATTACTTTTTAAAACCATGCTACATAAAGTTTACTAATATATTTAATATTGATGGTCTTGATATTCCAGATTTATTATTATTATAACTAATCTAGTAACTTATATATTAAGGGAACTCATACATTCATATATATATTGATTCCGAATACTGATGACACTGGCCACGTCTTACAGCAATTTATATATATTTTTAAATATAATATATTCTACGTCTTACAGCAATTTATATATATTTTTAAATATAATATATTCCACTTTCATTTTAATGTTATTTTTTAGAATATTATTGCTATCATGGAGGTGGCTATAATTTCATTAGGCCCAATTGTAATCTACATGTAAAATCACTTATATGTGTACCTAACATAGGTCATGCGACCATTCACCCTGACCTTATCGCATTAAGGCAGGAGCCGTTTGGGCGATTGTTCCTGCATCGCCATCAACATTGTCACGTATTTATTATGTTTATATATTTGCCTTTAATGTCACTAAGGCTGTTTTGTGGGCATCTCAACCATATGCCCATAGACCGCGCACAGTCACATGAACTACATATATCGGTTGGATAAGGGCATCATTCTGACAACCAGCTAACTGTCAGCAATGAATGCCCCACCGGCCCTTTAAAACGTATTCTAAGGACACCAATTATCTAAAGAAAAATGGCCGCTAGTAACCATCACAACGGGCCACTTGTTAATGGCTGCAGGAGTACTGGTATTATGTTGCCTTTAGATTAAATATTTTGCCCCATCTCACAATGATATAACGAAAGCTTAGGCTGTCACATACATTTTGTAATCACTGTGAGGGAAAATGTAAAGTATTATTTCCATTAATTACACAATTGTACACCACATCGCTATTAAGCAGCTTCTGTCTGCAGCAACATCTAAGATACGTCTGCTCAATAAACCGCTGTGAGACCATTAGAAAATGGCCGCGTTTGTTTACAAAATCGGACCGCGGCAAAATGGCCGCTAATCAACTTCCGGTTTCTTCAAAATAAATGACAGTCCAGTGCAGCCAATCAGGCTCCCCTGATGAAGTCACGAGCACGTGACGCAACGCGTAGGGATTGGCCGGACACACGATACCGGAAGTGCTGGAAAACGGACAGCAGATCGCCATCTGTCTTGCTGTTTGTACACTATTTCAATGTAAGGATTTTATTTAAAGTTATTTTATCATTGAGACATACTTCACGATTGGGTCCCCCTCTGTTCTGCTTATATCCCCATTCCACCCTGAGCGAGTTATCACTGCGGGATCGCAGTCCCCATCCTATATAGGAATTTGGAGAGATATCCCTATCAGAGGCTAACAGTGAGGGGAGATACCGCAGAAGGAGTCCGATTGGATCTATTTCAGGAGAAGCAGGTTCTGTTTGGGAGCTATTCAAGTGGGAAAGTGGAAGTGGAGCCGATTGCCTGTGCCGTTTGGATGCCCTTATATTTCATTCTAGAGGTGAGAGGCTAGAGAGCACTATTCAGGATAAGGTCCTCACTACCCAACATCCCCCACTTTGGAGAGAGAAGATTATTAACAGTTTGGCCACACCTCTTTTATTTAAAGATGCTTCCAGAGCCTTTATACCATCTGGGCTACTATCATTAAGATTTTTACTTCCGCATGGACTCTATGAGTTATTACTTTTAGTCTTCCACCCATTGGATATATATTTATTTATATTTTTATTTATACTTATTCATTTTTTTTATCTGTGGTTCACATTATGCACTTGATTCTATTTATTTATAGATATTATTTATTTATATAATTAACCTATTGTGATAGCCAGAGTGTTCTGTCACCATTTCTAGCACTTGTTGCACTTTTGGGTCACTTATTTGGTACATAATTTTATTTATTTATTTTATTATGCTTAGTGTATGTTTATTTATGAATGTGTTACTGGTGAGTGACTACTAGTATTTATACAGTAAATGTTGCACTGTATACACATATTCATTTCACTTCACATTACACCACTCTGATTATTTTGGTGCACATTAGCGCACTGTCCACTGCTAACTCTTTGAAGACCAGAAGTTCAGAGAAGCAGCACTGAGAGCTCGGGAGCCAGCAGCTGTAAGTTGCAAGTGCTGGTGTAAGAATTTTAACAAAAAGTTCACAGTGGAATGCTTATTTTATTCTGCTTAATGTGTTAAACTAAAAAACACTGATGGTTTAGATTACTTTAAGACCCCTTACACACTGGGGCCGCCCAAGCGTTATGTAAAGTGCTGCTCGTTTTAACTCCCGCTATCAGCCAAAGAAGGGGTTAAAATTGCCTGTGTTTCGGCGCTTCCGAATCGTTTTTCAGGAGCTGCGGAAGCGCTGCCCATTCATTGCAATGGGCAGGGGCATTTTGGGAGCTCTGTATACAGTGTTCCCAAACCACCCCAAAGATGCTGCTTGCAGGACTTTTTCCAACGTCCCGCAAGCGCACCACCTGAATGTAAAAGCACTCGGGCTTTTACATTCGGGCGGCATGGGAAGCAGGTTTTCAGGCAGTTTACAAGAGCTTTTTCTAGAGCTAAAATGCCTGAAAACTGCCTCAGTGTGAAAGGGTTCTAAGACATGCATTCTTTGGTACATCTCATCAAATCAGAAGACAGAAACACAACATTATTTGGAAGTTCAGTGGTAAACTAATACAACCTGTATGCATTAAACATGCAAGCCTACCACAGCGATTTATTTCTGCTCTTGTTCATTTCCTTTAGTAAATCAGGTCCACAATGTGGTGACAATTATGCTATATTTCTTTTCGGGAGAAAAAAAAAATCTGGCAATTCTTTCTCTCTGCTGTACCTTAACTGACGCATTCTGCTTGAAACCATCTCTGCAGCTTTGATATACTAACTGTGTGAGCTCCACAGTTCTGGCCACTAACTCTTTAGTGTAAGTGAATTATTGCTACTTACAACTAAGAGAGGACTTCCTTTGAAATTTAGTTACGGCTCTACTACAGGACTAAATTCCTTATAACCTTTACGCACGGCAGTAGTGTGTCTTATAAAAGAAACAGGGTTATTATTCCAGACTGCAAAGCAAATGCAATCTTCAGGCCCTCGGGGACAAAAGTGTCTCAGAAAGCTGTAATCTGTTTGGAGAATGAGCTTTGACTGCAGTTTTAAGCTGAAGCTTCAAATACGAGCAGAGGTAATAGGATTTTACATGTGCTGTGAATTTTCTTAACCTTCTTCCTCTCACTCATTGGTTGAAATGCAAAGCAAGACGCTGTATTTTTTTTTTTTTTATTAACGGTATTTTATGTCTGACATATCTCTGAGCCAGTGCTGTGTGGATAGACATCTTAAAAGTGAGCTGTAATCAAAATTCCGGCTGGGGCAGATGAGAATTAGCTGTTTTTCTATTTATCAGAAAATGTCAGCAATTTTTAGATTGCGATACAGAAGCGTTTGCTGTTTCAGAATCAAATTACAAGGTGGAGATGAATAAATGAAATAAGAAAATAGAATATTCAGTTATAAGTGGACTTGCCTTTTTTTTTAAGCACTTTTAAAGGGAAAGTAGACATAAAATTCAAGATAGTATATATTGAAGTATACAAGATTACTTTTTAAAGGCATTGGTGTAGAACAGTCTTACAAAAGAGTGGAGATGGTCATCTAAGTGTAGCTCACAAAGCAGTTTTTTGACATATAGCTGATGAAAGTCTTCGATGGGCAAATGGTTTTCTTTTAATACCTCAACAACTGCTGGTCTATATAGTATGGAATCTTTAATGTAGTTTCCTGTGAAGGAGAACATGTCACAGTTATATTCGTTGTAGGAGGACACAAAGAGGTTAACATACCAAACAATTACTGTGTGTTTATTTTGCAAGCTGAATATTCATGTGCATCATAGAGATGTAAACCCAGCCTAAGTGCATTTCTGTGCATTTTTAAGGTGGCCATACATGAATCAAATATTTAGCTGGTTCAGCAGGGAGCGGCTGAATTTTAATCCATGTATGGGCAGGCTGGTTGTACAGAGGTCGGTCTACCGATTGACTTCTGCCCAACCAGCCTGTCAGATTTCCCCTTCTTGATCAGTGATGCAGGCTATAGCTGGCAGCACTGATCAGTGTATTCTTATGAGGGCCAAGTCTCCCCACTGTCAGAATACAATACCTCAGTGGGGAGGATTCCTCCCTCCATCCACACTGAATGTGTGGATTCGCTAATTGAGTAATTTCTTTTATTTAACCTGCGGGTTGAACAAAAAAATGACTAATCTATGGGTTGCTTTAAGCTTGTTATCACACTTTGTGTTTGGGCAGCCTATTCATGAGATGCGGTTAGGGAACCCATTTAAAAGTGTGCTACACCAAAATACATGGTACCGTGCATTTCGTTGCTAGGGTGTGACTGCATAAAAGATGCATACTCTTGTGTGCTATGGGAACATGCACAATTGTGCCTGTGCTCTTGCACTGCATAAATGTGAATGGAGCCCTAGTGAAGGAGATAAAGCTGTGTTCTTGCGATCATGTGCAACCAAAAGTCCTTTTTTTTAATTTCCTTTGCACTCGATTGAGTATTTAAAATGAACACACATTCACCTTCACTGCTCCAAAACTAGAAGGGACAATGCAGACCCCAGCCTTAGTTACAGAGAGTCTCATGAATTGATCCCGTATTCACTCACAGGGGTTGATTTACTAAAGGAGCAGAAACAGTTCACATTGCAAAATTATTGTTCACTGAACTTAGTAAATAATGTATAGTATCATTATTGCTGAATTCCCTTGGAGATGAGTGGGTATTGAAAGTGAACACAGCTGCCCCAGTCAAAATAATGCCATTCAGTAAAAACACAATAGGACTCCCAGCAGCATTCACATGAACTCAAATGAACTTAAAGTGATATGATAGGTTCTGTTTTTTTTTTTTTTAAATAACAAACATGTCTTCTCCCTCCTGCTGAGTGCTTGCTATGAGGGCACCCAAACATGCTTGCTCCAAAGCCGCTTCTCTGTGTGCCCATTTACACACTAGCAAGGCCCTGCCCCCCTTGCTCTCTTCTTATCGGCTCACTGGTTGTAATTGACAATAGCGGAAGCCAATAGCTCCTGCTGCTGTCTCAACCAATGAGGAGGATGTATCCCTAGCAAGCTGCTACTCTGTGTGCCCATTCACACACTAGCAAGGTTTGGCCCTGCCCCCTTGCTCTCTTCTCATTGGCTGACTGGTTGCAATTGACAGTAGCGGAAGCCAAAGGCTCCTGCTGCTGTCTCAACCAATGAGGAGGATGTATCCCTAGAGAGCCCAATGCACATTCCTGGATTAAGAGGGGGCTCCGGTAAGTATTATGGGGGGCTGGGGGCACTGCTGCACACAGAAGATTTTTTACCTTCATGCATAGAATGCATGAAGGTAAAAAACTTAGCGCCTTTACAACCACTTTAAAACGGAAGCCCTTCTCTTTTAATTTGCATGTGAAAGGTATTGTATGTAAAGTTGTTTTTGCCAGTTACTTTAAACAGGCTACAAAATGTCAAAGCAGAAGACACATCATAGATCTAGACTTTTATTTTTGGTAAGGTATGAACAACTCTCCTGTTCCCAGTAATTGCCTTAACTTAAGCCCCATACACACAGATTTCTCGGACTTAAGCCCCATACACACGCTCGGACCAGGTCGGTCGGACTTTGTCCGACGTACTTTGTCCGATGTTGGCGTTGCGTACACACGGTCGGACTACGTTGTCGGAATATCCGGTCCGGAAGAACGTCGTGACGTAAGTCGTCGTCCACGAGATTACAAAAGGGAAGTTCAGCACCACGTCAGGCACCCGTTGGGCTCCTTCTGCTGATCCCGTGTTTATCGAGAGTTAGTGGAAGTTTGGTGACTTAAGATTCGCGCTTCTCAGTTTTCTGACTCAGATCGTTACTGCTCTTCAGTTTGTGCTTGTCGTGCGTATCTGTTTATTAGTGCGTGTAGTCAGTTCGCATTTGTTGGTCATTGCGGCCTATATCTTGATATAGGACGCTTTGATTTGCACTGCTTATTGTCTGCTCGTTGCTGGTATTCACTTCGTTCTTTCAGGCCTTGCTGTTTATCGGTGCTTTCTGTTTGTCCGTTCTGACCAGCCGACCTTTTGTGACCTTCTGAGCGATGTTTCCCGTGCGTACTCGTCGCCGAGTTCGTGCTGTACGCGGAATTGGTGTCGGGCTTTTAGCTTTGACCCAAGACCCGTCCATGAACAGAGTGATGAGGAGTATGTGGACCAAGAATTGGTTGCTTCAGCGTGACCAGTTCTCGCACATGCCTTTGCTTCGTGAGATCCGGGAGAATAATCCTGATGATTTCAGGAACTTTCTCAGGATGACGGACCCCGATTTTCACCGTCTTTTGGCTTTGCTGACCCCCTTTATCAGCCGGCAGGATACCTGCATGAGACAAGCCATTACTCCGGAGCAGAGGCTTGTTGCCACGTTGAGGTACTTGGCGACAGGGAGAAGTCTTCAGGATTTGAAGTTCTCTTCAGGTATCTCTCCCCAGGCCCTGGGAATCATTATTCCAGAGACCTGTTCTGCCATCATTCAGGTCCTGCAGGAGGACTATATTAAGGTAACATTTCTACTTTACTATTCCCTTCTATGTATGCTCTGTTTGCTAATGACTTGTATTTTTGACCTCCTTCCCTAATTACCATGATTGCAATATGTTCTAATATGCTGTGCCCCTTTTCTCCTTCATGCATTTTTCCCTTCACTTACCTCACCAGCATGCTCTTCTGCCCCAATAGACACCTATGGCCTAGTCACTTAAGCAATGTCTTTTGTCTGCTGCATAGTATTGTTTGCCCCAAAACACCCCCTAAAATATGCACAAATGTTTGCTGTGTGGTTTACTTCATGTAGAGCCCCCTTTTTTTGTTCTTTTGGTGGGGGGGGGGGGGCAAACTCATTAGGAACCCCCTCCCCCAACTGCTCTGTCAGATGGTACCAATCCTTTATCTGCTGGCTTTCCCAAGGTCAATACACACTATATACCTACCTCTTTATAGTGCGCATCTTTAGGGATGAATTCAGCAAAGCATGTAGTGCAAGGGGCTGCCTCCATACATTCCATTTCCTAATTTTTTGTCTTCTTTCCCTCCTATTAGCTTGCTTGGTAATTTAATAATGTCACACTGTGCCTGCCTTTTTTGGGGGGGGGGGGGGAAATGTTATTTGATCTTTCCTGTGGCCTGCCAATAGTGTTAAGTACAGAGGGTCTGGCCAAACTAGGCCACATTATTGAGCCATTTGCCAATCAATGAAGTGCAGAGGGTTACCTGTCCACCACCCCCCCCCCCCCAAAACCATAGTTATTGCCAATGTCCCATCAGAAGTGGGGGGATTGATGGGGGGGTGAGTAATCTGTGAAGGGGAGCCTCTACTTTTCTGTGTAAATACTTTCCAGCCTCCAATTTTATACAATGCTCTTGTTCCAAGATGTTGATTGTCTAATCTGCTTGCAATGTTTAGGTGCAAAGTGACTCATTTTTTTTTCTTGTTTCACTCCACAGTTCCCTTCCACGCCACAGGAATGGCAGACTGTGGCCTCCCACTTTGCCAGCCGTTGGGACTTTCCTAACTGCGGAGGGGCAATTGATGGGAAACACGTCCGCATCGTCCCACCGCCCAACTCGGGGTCCTACTATTATAATTATAAAGGGTTTAATAGTGTAGTGATGTTGGCGGTGGTGTCGGCAACATACGAGTTTATGTATGTGGACGTGGGGATGAACGGCCGGATATCGGATGGTGGGGCCATTACGCACACGGAGTTCTACTGGCGTCTCCAAAGTGGCAGTCTGTGCTTGCCACCTCCAGAGGAGAATGCCGAAGGACTCCCCTTCGTCTTTGTCGCAGATGAAGCGTTTGCGCTGACTCCCCATGTGATGAGGCCGTTCCCGATGAGGACCCTCACCCCGGACCAGAGGGTCTTCAACTACAGGCTGTCCAGAGCCAGAAGAGTGGTGGAGAACGCTTTTGGCATCCTGGCCAGCCGCTTCCGCCTGTTCCTGACGGCATTTAACTTGGCGGAATACAAACTGAACCACATAGTTCTTGCCTGTTGCATATTGCACAACTTCCTCAAAAGACATAACAGGAACTATGTGGTGCCCGTTGGCCCAGATGTGGAGGGCCCTCCAAATGCGGACCTCACAGCCCTTCGAGTGGCACGTCCAGGCTTGCCCCCTCTCAATGCCCGCGTGGTCCGGGACCAATATATGGAATACTTTGTGGGTAGGGGGGCCATTGCTCTGCCTGACGATGTGTGAGAGGCATTTTTTAATAAATCTGATATTTTAACCAACCTCTGATTTCTTGTCATTTCAGTCTTCTTTTTAGCTTATTTTACTTTGTCATTTTTTCCCTTTGCCTTCGACAGTGGTAATGCACTTTCTGGGCAAAAGGAGGTAACAGTCTCTTCTTCCCAAAAAGATTATTCTCATGTGTGTTTGCTACCTAATCTTTGGTCTAGAGAAGGTTTCTCCTGCATAACTGACACCCAAAATACTCCTTTTCAGCACCAGGTCTGACATGTGTGTATTCTCCAAAATGCTGTGCTCCGTGTTTTCGTACAAAGCACTGTGGGTGTCATTTACATAAGTCAAATCCGCTATGCTCTACAAGTGCATTGAAAAAGTTCCCTGGGAAAGGAAATTGCAGTGCAAAGTGGATTTGCCTTTAGTAAATAACACCCATTGCCCCCCATATCCTTTACATTTTACATACATAATGCATTGTTTTATTTAAATAAGGAAGCCACACATTTGGAAAAATAAAAAAGTTTACTTGGAAAACATTCACAAGTGCGTTTACAATCTTCACGCCAAAACTGACAACATCTTGGTTATTTACAACATTATTTACAAAGATTACGCAATTTGTAAAACCAGGCATGGAGCTAAGCAGAACCTATGAAGTAGGAAAGTTCAACTTTGTAAAGTGAAGACAAGATCAGACATGACTATATGTTCAAAGTGTGTTTGATCTTGCCTTCATCACATGGGGGGGTCACCCCCGAAAAGTGGAAATTTGGAACATGCACACAATTTGGTTATGAAAATGGTCATTAGATGGTAAAACACATGCCTAGAAGCTTCAAAAGTGCCATTTTCCATCATGGGGATGAATGGACGTTTTTTGGGGGTGCAACCCCTTCACCACAACCACTTTCGTAGTTCGTAAAGTGTTTGCACCCCCAAAAAAACGTTGCCATTCACCCACCATGATGGGAGCTAGCACATGTGGACACAATGTGTGCATGTTCCAAATTTCAGACAGTTTTTAAGTTGCAAATGTGTTCAGAAGCTGGCACAAATGTGTGTAAATTACTTGTTGCTTTTTCATATTTTTCCTAAAACATCAATGATGTTCTTCAATTTTTGTTGAACATCATTGATGTTTTGCTTTATGTAATCTAGATCTCTATTGCAGACCATTATCTCTCCGATGAGTACGTGGGCACTCTCTGTGGTAAAGTGCGATTTTTCTTCCACAACATCCACGTCACCTAAAAACCACAAACAAACAAAAAATGGGGTGTTGGAAATGAGGCAGCCATACATGGATTAGCTTACCAGTAGCTGTGTTCTCCCACACTCACCTGTTGTGGTGACAATTTCTCCAAGTTCGATGATCTCTCCTTCCTCCTCCTCCTCCTCCTCTGCTTCTGCTCTTTCCCCTTTTTTGGTAGGTGTTGGTTTGGGGGTTTCCTCAGACGGCCCAAGTTTTCGCTCCCCTATGAGAATGTCCAAAAGGAAGATTTAGCAACACAAGCTATTGAGGGCAGAAATAGGAAATGACAAACATTGCTTGAAAGTGACGGACACTATTTTAGTTTGGCCAGTTACAAATGTCAACTACATGAATGAAGTCACTTTGTAAAGGTGCTAAACTGACTAGCTTTTTGGTAGAAGTTTGTGTGATGGAGACCCCCCTCTAGTATCCACTGGAGCACATGTGTGGAAAAGCATAATAAAAAGGGGGTTTGGGTGTCCCAGCACTAGTGCTCTAGAGTCCAGATGGGTAAACAGCTACTGAGTGACCTCTCCTTTACATTGAATAAATTGGCTTTACATTCTTGATGACATTTCTAGTGAGAACAAACTTCCTTTCCCAAAAAAACACCAAACATCGTATTATAAGTGGCCGAACGATCGAGGTTGCGTACGATCGAATGCACACACACACGACCATGACAGTGTCAGAAAGATCGAGGCTGAGTACGATCGAATGCACAGACGAACCTGAAAGTGGCCATTTTGGAATGTACAACTTGGTAAAAATCAAAACACAATGGAGCAGTATGCAAGCAAGAAATCAAACACAAAACACAACTACTTACTTTTTTGAAGAATTCTCTTGATCTTTCTGTACTGATCGGCCTCCCTCAGTTTCAGGTCTGACCAGCGTTTCCTGAGTTGCTCCTTGGATCGTTGTACCCCAAAATTATTGTACAGCCTTCTCACAACTTTAGACATGATCTTGGCCTTGCGGACATTGGGGTTGAGGTAAGGCCCATACTTCCCATCATAGTCGCTCCTCTTTAATATGTCCACCATCTCCAACATTTCTCCAAATGACATATTGGAGGCCTTGAATTTCAGGTTCCGGGATCGGGACGTTTCTGCCTCCGGACTTTCCTCGTCCTCCTCCTCGTTGGTGGGATATTTGTGGCGCACCTGCTGTGTCCCCGCCATGTGCTCTCCCCACTACGCCGTAAAGAGAAGGGGTGGGGAATAGACGAGAAAGATCGTCAGGGGCGGGCGGAGTTTGAAGCATGCGCAGTGTATATAAAACGTCACACGCCTGTGTCGTAGCCACGATCTGGGAGACGAGGGGAGAGAAAACTCACACGAGACGATCGCTACAAACGAAGGTACAATTTAACGTTGGTACATAACTAGCCTAGACTGATTTGAACTTGAGGCTTCTTTATGGAGAAGATTAGGAGAGTTTAGCCTGACATAATTTTGAGGGTTTTGTGTGTTGTTGTGTCTTGCAGAGATTGATATGAAGGGATTCAACGACATGAGTTTTCTCCCCCCTCTTCATTGCCAAATACAGGGATTTTCCCATATTGTGGCAGGGTATACACCCACATTACACCAACAAACCAAAGAGGCACGCAGCCCTGGAGGAACTTGTGGAATTTGTCAAGCCAAGGTTCCCCACGGCAACTGTTGATGATATTAGAAAGAAAATTGGCAGCCTGAGGAGTGCGTATATCAGGGAGAGGAAGAAGGTCGTGAAGTCTGAGGAAACTGCAACTTCAGCAGATGAGGTCTATGTCCCCAAGCTCTGGTACTATCAGAGTCTCCATTTTCTGAAGGACCAGGCTGATGTCACGGAGCCAACCTCAACTCCTCCTTCCACGCTTCCTTGCGCACAGCCCACCCCTGATGAGGCTTCCGAGGAGCAACCTGGGCCTTCCAGTCTGGAAGAGGTGGAGGAGCCCAGCTTGTTCCAGGTATAGTAGTTTTGCTACCATTTAGGGGAATAATGAATGATGTTCACTTAATTCAGGATCGCCAATTGCTTAGTTCCTAACGTGTTTGACATATCAACAGACAGTGGTGTTGGAGACATTTGGGGCCAGAATCTAAACTGCTGGGCTGAGAATTGTATGGTTTTCTATTTGTAAACATTTTGCAACAGTCACTAGATGAGAATTGTGTGTGTTTGATGAACAAATAACTGAAACTATGTCCCTTTTTCCTACACAGGAAGACCTCAGCCAGGAGGTGGCTGTGGAAGGTGGCAGTCAGGAGGAGGCAGGGGTTAGTGGCAGCCACCAGCTGGGTAGTGGCAGCCAAGAGGGGGCTAGGCCTCGGAGCCTGACTGACACCCAAACCCCTCCCCTCCGCCCTCCGTACAAAAGGGCGAGAAGGGGGGGTTATGCGGCACAGTCAGCGCTCCGGATGATAAGAGAGGCTTCAGACTCCCTACATGCCACACCCGCCGATGAGGAGACCTTTGGCTCGGTGGTTGTCACAAAAATGATGGGTATGGAGGTGAGGCAACGCAACATGTGTGAGGGGCTCATCCTCCATGTCCTAAATAAGGGTAGGGCTGGGGAGATGACCCCAGTCACACATGTTTGCCATAGCTACCATGCTCCACCTCCTCCTCCTCCTCCTCCTCCTCTGCCACCCCACCAGCACGACAGCCACAGCGTGCAAGGAAGCGTGGAAGGAAGACCTGAGAGTGACGACCTGCAATCAGTCTGGTCTGAGAGAAGATGGAGCCTCTCGTAGTACCAGAGCCTGGGGACCTAGATGGCATCTGCTGCAGTTCCGGATACTTTGGACTTCACGACCAGATTGCACTCCCCTTAATATACGTACTCCTCAGGCCCCCAATTTTCTACGCTTGAACAATGATGGTTGCCGTGGGGGGCCAAGGCTTTGCAAATTCCCCAAGTTTCACCATGGCTGCGTTCCTCTTTGGTTTGTTGGTGTGACCTAAATAAAGGTTTTTTGGATTTGAAATAATCATTGACTATTGTGTTTTACTTTGCTACAATGACAGTTTTTCTTTGAGTAGGCTGGTACATTTCACTAATCCTAAAGTAGAATTAACAAGGGGCAACAACAACAAACAACCTCCTAGTAAATTTAAGCAAGAAATACAAATGTAAATAATGTGTTTTTGGTAATTTGAGACACACAACCCCCCTCCAAAAAAAAAAAAAAAAAACATTCAAATATGTATTCCCCCCCAAAAAAAAAAAAAAGACAAATCATGGTAAAAAAATAACAAAGATTCTTTTCCGTTCAGAGTAAAAATAAACATGTAGTGTATAAATGGTGCAAAGTAATAAAGAAGTAAGTTTGTGAGAAGTGCGGGTGAATAGGAGCAGCTAAAAGATGTCATTCTTGTTGCATTGTAAAGAAAAAGAGAATGCGCTGCATTAAAGACATTTTAACATTGCAGCGTGACGAATGTGCTGTGTCGATTAGGAAAGGTAGTTTTACCTGACCGAGCGCTTCCGTCACAGAATTTCTTCTGAGCATGCGTAGCACTTTGTCCGTCGGACAAGCGTACACACGCTCGGATTTGGTGTGATCGGACCGGGTTGACGGCAAATCTTTCCAGCAGGAGATAAGACTTTGTCCGACGGACAAACCGACGAACACTGTCCGATGGTGCATACACACGGTCTGATTTTTCAACAACCTTGTCCGATCGGACCAAATTGATGAAAAAGTCCGACCGTGTGTATGGGGCTTTACCAGAAAGTTTGTCTGTTCGCATAGCCAACAAAAGTCTGATGAAAACCAAAAAAAGTTTGTCCGATGGAGCATACACATGGTCGGATGTTGACTCAAAACAGCTAATTTGCATGTTTGTTGTCAAAAAGTCAGATCGTGTGTACGGGCCTTAACACCCTTCTGGGTGTATAGGGTTCCTGGTCCATGCCATGTGCAGTCTGTTATCCCCTACATCATTAAAGGACACAGTATTTGTCAGCATAATCGCTTTAAACTGCCTTTGTTAGCAATTAAAAAGACATCTGCTGGCCAGCAGAAGTCATGCTCTATAAAAATTGCATATATAATATACTAGCCAGTCAAGATTTACAAAAGATAAAGTACTGAAGGTATTTACTGATGGAATGTGTCAGTAGTGGATTCCCTATCTCTTTTGTCCATGATCTTGGAGACCGTGGACCAGGGAATAGAAATAGATTACAAAAACACTGTACTTTGGAAGGCACAGGTCTTAGCTGGTTCTAACTCCTTTCATTTAGCAGGTCACAATGATTATGTCTAGGAAACCAATTGTTTACTTCTGTATCTCTTTTTTATAATATCCCAGAAGGTTGTTTGGTAAAATAATTCAGTGCCACAAACTTAGTAACTACTGATATTCTGACGATACAGTAAGATTGCCTGGATAAAATTCAAGAATAGGGATGAGCCCGATGTTCGAATCGAACATAAGTTCAACTCGAACATCGAGTTATTGCCTGTTCGCTGAATAGCGAACAATTTGGGGTGTTCGCAGAAAATTCGAAAGCCGTGGAACATCCTTTAAAAGTCTATGGGAGAAATCAAAAGTGCTAATTTTAAAGGATTATATGCTTGGTATTGTCATAAAAAGTGTTTGGGGACCTGGGTCCTGCCGCAGGGGACATGTACAGTATCAATGCAAAAAAAAAAGTTTCAAAAAGGGGCGTTTTTTCAGGAGCAGTGATTTTAATAATGCTTAAAGTGAAACAATAAAAGTGAAATATTCCTTTATATTTCGTACCTGGGGGGGGGGGGGGTCTATAGTATGCCTGTAAAGTGGTGCATGTTTCCCATGTTTACAACAGTCCCTGCACAAAATTACATTTCTAAAGGAACAAAAGTCATTAAAAAGTACTCTGCTGCTATAATGAATTGTCGGTCCCGGCAATACACATAAAAGTCATTGAAAAAAACAGCAGGTGATTCCCCCACAGTCCATTAACAGGCCCTTTGGGTCTGGTATGAATATTAAGGGGAATCCCGAACCAAACTTTAAAAAACAAATGGCGTGGGTATCCCCCAAATTCCATACTAGGCCCTTCAGGTCTGGTATGGATTTTAAGGGGAACCCCGCACCAAAATAAAAAAAAATGGCATGAGGGTCCCCCCAAAAATCCATACCAGACCCTTATCCGAGCACGCAACCTGGCAAGCTGCAGGAAAAGAGCACGAAAGAGCGCCCCCCCTCCTGAACCATACCAGGCCACATGCCCTCAACATGGGGAGGGTGCTTTGGGGTAGCCCCCAAAGCATCGTGTCCCCATGTTGATGGGGACAAGGGCCTCATCCCCACAACCCTTGCCCGGTGGTTGTAGGGGTCTGCGGGCAGGGGGCTTATCGGGATCTGGAAGCCCCTTTAACAAGGGGACCTTTATTGAAAAATAAAAAAATAAAAATGCCCTACGAAGTCTTCTTCTTCTCTCGCTCCGCCGACGGACCGAAAAAGAAGCTGTGACATACCCTCTTTTATGTCACAGCTAAAATCTGATATCACTGATATCGGAGAAAGGATCAGTCACATGGAAAATAAGATGGGGGAATTCACTACAGCCCACAATCAGCTTGTAGACTCTCATTATGACCATGAAGAGGAGCTGCAGACATTGAAACAAAAAATAGCAGACCTTGAAGACAGGTCAAGAAGAAATAATATCAGACCTTTAAACTAGGTCAAGAAGAAATAATAATAAAGTGGTTGTTAACCCACTATATGATGATCATGCCATTCTCTCTGTTACATAATGCTGTGTGCCCCTGTGTCTGTGCTGTAAAAAAAAGACAAATATATTGTAAATCAGAGCTGCTTCTGGCACTCACGTGACTTCTCGACTCTCTCCTATGTTACATAATCAAATTATACATAATAATGGCAGATACATTGTGCTAGTATATGAGTTGAACAATGTTACGTGCACTATTGTAAATCTTTATGCTCCTAACTAGGGATGAGCCGAACACCCCCTGGTTCGGTTCGCACCAGAACAGGCTAAAAATTTGGCAGAATACGCAAACACCGTTAAAGTCTATGGGACAGGAACATGAAAAATAAAAAGTGCTAATTTTAAAGGCTTATACGCAAGTTATTGTCATAAAAAGTGTTTGGGGAAGTGGGTCCTGCCCCAGGGGACACGTATCAATATTTTTAAACAGACGTTTTTTCGAGAGCAGTGTTTTACTTAATGCTTAAAGTGAAACAATAAAAAATGAAATATTCCTTTATATTTCGTACCTGGGGGGGGGGGGGGGGGTCTATAGTATGCCTGTAAAGTGGTGCATGTTTCCCATGTTTACAACAGTCCCTGCACAAAATTACATTTCTAAAGGAACAAAAGTCATTAAAAAGTACTCTGCTGCTATAATGAATTGTCGGTCCGGCAATACACATAAAAGTCATTGAAAAAAACAGCAGGTGATTCCCCCACAGTCCATTAACAGGCCCTTTGGGTCTGGTATGAATATTAAGGGGAATCCCGAACCAAACTTTAAAAAACAAATGGCGTGGGTATCCCCCAAATTCCATACTAGGCCCTTCAGGTCTGGTATGGATTTTAAGGGGAACCCCGCACCAAAATAAAAAAAAAATGGCATGAGGGTCCCCCCAAAAATCCATACCAGACCCTTATCCGAGCACGCAACCTGGCAAGCTGCAGGAAAAGAGCACGATAGAGCGCCCCCCCTCCTGAACCATACCAGGCCACATGCCCTCAACATGGGGAGGGTGCTTTGGGGTAGCCCCCAAAGCATCGTGTCCCCATGTTGATGGGGACAAGGGCCTCATCCCCACAACCCTTGCCCGGTGGTTGTAGGGGTCTGCGGGCAGGGGGCTTATCGGGATCTGGAAGCCCCTTTAACAAGGGGACCTTTATTGAAAAATAAAAAAATAAAAATGCCCTACGAAGTCTTCTTCTTCTCTCGCTCCGCCGACGGACCGAAAAAGAAGCTGTGACATACCCTCTTTTATGTCACAGCTAAAATCTGATATCACTGATATCGGAGAAAGGATCAGTCACATGGAAAATAAGATGGGGGAATTCACTACAGCCCACAATCAGCTTGTAGACTCTCATTATGACCATGAAGAGGAGCTGCAGACATTGAAACAAAAAATAGCAGACCTTGAAGACAGGTCAAGAAGAAATAATATCAGACCTTTAAACTAGGTCAAGAAGAAATAATAATAAAGTGGTTGTTAACCCACTATATGATGATCATGCCATTCTCTCTGTTACATAATGCTGTGTGCCCCTGTGTCTGTGCTGTAAAAAAAAGACAAATATATTGTAAATCAGAGCTTCTTCTGGCACTCACGTGACTTCTCGACTCTCTCCTATGTTACATAATCAAATTATACATAATAATGGCAGATACATTGTGCTAGTATATGAGTTGAACAATGTTACGTGCACTATTGTAAATCTTTATGCTCCTAACTAGGGATGAGCCGAACACCCCCTGGTTCGGTTCGCACCAGAACAGGCTAAAAATTTGGCAGAATACGCAAACACCGTTAAAGTCTATGGGACAGGAACATGAAAAATAAAAAGTGCTAATTTTAAAGGCTTATACGCAAGTTATTGTCATAAAAAGTGTTTGGGGAAGTGGGTCCTGCCCCAGGGGACACGTATCAATATTTTTAAACAGACGTTTTTTCGAGAGCAGTGTTTTATTTAATGCTTAAAGTGAAACAATAAAAATGAAATATTCCTTTAAATATCGTGCCTGGGGGGTGTCTATAGTATGCCTGTAAAGTGGCACATTTTTCCCGTGTTTAGAACAGTACCACAGCAAAATGAAATTTCTAAAGGAAAAATTGTCATTTAAAACTGATCGCGGCTGTAATGAATTGTCGGGTTTCGGCAATATAGATACAACTCATTGAAAAAATGAGCATGGGTCCCCCCCCAGGCCCTTTGGGTCTGGTATGAATATTAAGGGGAACGCTGAACCAAAATTTTAATAAAAATTGTGTGGGGTCCCCCTAAAATCCATACCAGGCCCTTCAGGTCTGATATGGAAATTAAGGAGAACCCTGCGCTAAATTGAAAAAAAAATGGCGTAGGGGTGCCCCCGCCCCCAAAATCCATACCAGACAATATTAAGGGGAACCCAGCGCCAAAATTTTTGCATTGATACATGTCCCCTGGGGCAGGACCTAGGTCCCCAAACACTTTTTATGACAATAACTTGCAAAAAAGCCTTTAAAATTAGCACTTTTGATTTTTCATGTTAGTGTCCCATAGACTTTAACAGTGTTCCGGCGGCTTTCGAATTTGCTGCAAACACCGCACATTGTTTGCTGTTCAGTGAACAGGCAAACACCCGATGTCCGAGTCGAACTTACGTCATCCCTACTCCTAACCAATGACAAATTTTCTTTGCTCGCAACCTCCCAAAACTTCAAAAAGATCATAATTAGATTATGATGGGTGACTTTAACTGATAAAGCTGCAGATACTTCAGCATTCAGACATACCTTACAGTCCCAGTTCCACATGGAAAATATACATGATGTGTGGAGAAGTCTCCATTTGTCCGAGAAAGATTATAATTTTTTTTTGTTGGGCTGGGCTCAGTCCTTCCTTCTCTTAGCTGGCTGCTCAGTTGTCAGCTAATTGCCAGCTCCTATCTCTCCACAGTTATTCAGCTGTTGATGATATCCTGCTCATCAGTCCTGCCTACTTAAGCCATCCAGTCCAGACGAGCTCTGCCTTCGCCTTGGTCACATCACAGAAACTATCTCCTGTGATCCTGTTCAAGACTTGCTTTCCTAACATCCCTTCTGGCTCCAGATCCTGCTTGCTGTTCCACTACATTGATCCCTGACTTCTGGCTTGGCTGATTATCTGTTCCAGTTACTGAACTTTGGCTATGTTTTGACTACGTTTGAAACTACAAACAAGATGTTTCCCCTTGGAGTTTTTAAGCAGCAATGAAAAAAAAAAAGAAGTTATAAAAAATTCCTTGGTTTTATTATCCAAAACACTAATTAATTGACATGAGGTACAAAAAATGTTTTAAAATATGAGCTCTGGTATACAAAGTATGAAAAATGTAATATTGGTAGAAGAAAATGCATATACAATTTCTCCATTTAGAACATGAACATATTAAATTTAAATAAATTCCCATAACATTTAATTCAAATCACCATCTGGTATACAAGATACCCTAATGCATTTCGACCTTGGGAATATGGTGGTCTTCTTCAGGGGGGAAGCGGGAAAAAATGATTTCCAAATTTCTGCAAGTACAGCAAAAGAACAAGTTTAAAACATTTCATTCAATTGGTTATAGTTCTTGTTGTTTCCTCTTATTTGTTATATTTACCCTATCCACCAAGGACCAGAGACTTTCCTTAAAAGACCCACATTTTTCTTCCTGGAGGTGGTCCTAGAGCTTGCCGCACACTGCCCCTCCCAGGGGGGGCAACTGGGGCCCAAGGGCTTACAGGAGGTGACAGATATAATAAGACCTCCCCACACTCTCTGGGGGATACCCCTTAAAGGGGTGCGGCAGCACTTGGGGACAACAATCAGAATAATATTTGTCTAGTAATAATCTTGAAAAATTAAAAATATTTGCATAGTAAATATAAGGTATCGACAGACTACAGTTTTTAGATTTCTAATGTCTTTATGTATTATTCAAAAAGGAGATAATATTTTATAAGGGCAACATATAATCATGTTTATTATTGCTGTGTGTTATTTTAATTATACCCAGAGAGTATAGCTTTAATAAATGAGTATAAATTATTTTACCATCTGTGAATGAAAACGTGAGTAGTGCTTGTACATATCTCAAAGGATTATCTTATAAGAAATTGTATTATCAAAAATTGTGATAGTATATGAATAATAAATCATAAAACGTGAATTGATCAGTGCTATTGCAATACTAAAAAAAAAAAAAAAAAAGGTGCTAAAAATATTTAATATATATATGTGCGACTGTAAAATAGTGGTATGTGATTGTTAATACTATAGTGATAGGGGTGAAAAAATAAATCAATATAGAGTAAAAATAAATATAAAACTGCATCACCTTGAAACAGGGCAGTGCAGTTTATTATAGGTATTAAAAAATAATATATTTTCATTTTTTAATATATATATTTTATTTTATCATGTGTTTAAATAGGGCAACACTGTTTTTCTATTTATTTGATAGAAAAAGTAAATTACCTGATACGTGGATGGATGACCAAGCACACTTCGTTCATAGTGTATACAGCCTCTTGCAATAGTACCAGTGTATCTGTTACATCTAAATTGCAACAAAGTTTTGGATGTTTCATTAAAATAGAAATATAAGTGATAGCTATAGTTACTGCTTAATGTAGCCTGTCTTACCTGTTGTTTCTCACTGAATCTCACATCACAGCACACTCCAGGGATCAGCTAATCTAACCTGGTCTGTGCTGCATCTTAAGTACTTACTCTAATTAGTTGAAATTCATCCCAGGTGCTAAGTCCGCCCCGGACGGTTCCACACAGAGGGTGGACAGGTCAGCCGAGCCGCTGATTGCGGCTCACCTGTCATCCCCTCTGCGTTCTGGAGGATACTCCGTATCCTGGAAACCTCCGACGCCTGCGATGCAATTGCATGACGTTGGTGAGGGAATCTTTATGCATGCGCACTGCAGACCCCCAGCCAGAAGTGCAGAGGTCCACCCACGCACGCGCATCAGCCCCAGGGCCGTTTTTAAGGCAGGGCAAAAGGGGCAGCTGCCCTGGGCCCTGTCATTGTTGTGGGGCCCAAAGCAGCTGCCTCATACTTGCCAACTATGCTGGTTTAAATTCCCTCGTCCCTTGAGGTTTTAGTCCTGTGCTGTGTCCCAATATCTCAGTGTGAAGTGCTGCTACTAATGCTGCCCAGCTCTGCCCTATTGTTGTGTACAGATGACTCACCTGCAGACCCTGTGTTTACATGTAAATTACTGCCATTCATATGTAGCCGGCGGCATTGATATGTATATTATGCCCCCCTCAGGTGATATCCACAGTAATCTCTAGCAACCAATCAACAAGCAATAATCATGTGCTGTAACTTCTAGCAACTAATCAGTGAGCAGTAATGTGTGCTGTAACCTCTAGCAACCAGTCAGTGAACGGTAATGATACACTGTAACCTCTGGCAACCAATTGCAACAGCTGCCTGATCTGATTCATTAAACTGATTTTGAGTCTAGCTGCTATTTATTGTATGTCTCAGAGCAGGGGGGAGAGCAAAACTGCATGGAGGGGGCCCAAGAAAAGTTTTGCCCAGGGTCCAATCAATATTAAAGACGGCCCTGATCAGCCCCCACACTCTCTTCCAGCGGTGATCACAGAACGCCGCTGGCACTGGTAGTGCTCCCTCCAGTGGATGTTACTGAAACTGAAGGGGCTAAATGAGGGGAGGCTTACCTTTGTTGGAAGCCACCCCTCCCCGTGCCGGGAAGTCTGTGGACCCACAAAAGACTTCCCCCAAAAAACTCACAAGGGAACGGGGCTGGGCAACAAACTCCAGGAGACCTACCAAATGGTAAGGAAGAAATTAAGAAAATGGGTAAAAAAGGAAAAGAAAAAGAAAAATTATGTAAACATCACGCATATATCCAAAACGCTAGGAAATGGGCAGTGAAGCCGCAAGGCTCCACTGCCTGTTTCCCTTCATTAAGATGGCAGCGCTGGCAGCCGATCCGATGGATGGATCGGCCTCGGGGGGGGGGGGGGGGTGACATTGCGGGCTCGCTGGACAGGTAAGTGTCCTTATTAAAAGTCAACAGCTACAGTGTTTGTAGCTGCTGACTTTAAAAAAAAAATGCATCCAGAACACAGCTTTAAGAATAGGCATGATTATTGTTGACCTTCAAACCTTACAAAATGTGTCCTGGGCAAATATTCACACCATAACGTGGTCTACCCATGCCCCAATTTCGGTCGAGGCTCAGGAAAAGTACAAAGTTGCACCTTCGGTGTTGTGGCCTAAAAATTCTTTCCTGTTCACCGAACAGAACCACGAGAGAAGTTGTCTATTCAGCAAGAAGTATTCCTTAAACTGAGCATTGTACCAGGGTCTAAACCTACCACGGTGTTGTGCGCCTATAATACATATATGAGGGGACTCTTGATCCAAACAGCAGCTTTAGAAAAGAAAATGAGACAACAGCATATCCAGTTGGTGACAAACTGCATAGCCCAGCAGGAGTCCTTAAATTAAAGAAACACTACTCCTGTTTAATTGCAGAATTATAGAACTGCAGTAACGTGTTATGTCAATTCCTATTTTTGGAGCAGGTAAAAGTCCAAGCGTTTAAAGGCAGTTTACTACTTTGACATGCAAATAAAAGCTTGTCAAACTAAATTTAAAAATTATTACTTAGTTAACCCTAAGACTAACACCAAAATATCCCAAAGAAATAGAAAACTAATTTATGGATTATTATGACTCCTTGTATAATCTAAATAAGGACAGCTCTACTCCTTAAACAACTACGGAACTAAAAGAGGAATTTTTAAAGTCAGTTAACTTTTCAACGGTATATTAGAATGCTTTTAAGGAGCTCAGTGCACCGTTCACTGAAATGGAAATAGGTAAAGTGATAAATTACTTGGCCAACAACAAGTCACCAGGCACTGATGGTTTTGCAGCGGAATATTACAAAGCTTTTATGGATATTTTGACACCAAACCTACAATCCATGTTTCAGGAAGCAACGGACATGGGTGAATCCCCACAGGAAATGCTACCAGCCATAGTAGTGACCATGCCTAAACCAGGGAAGGAGTCTAATAACCCTCAGAATTTTCGCCCTCCTCAATACTGATCTAAAGATCTATGTGAAAATTCTGGTTAACCGCTTAGAAAATATTACCTCGTCCTTACTTGCATATGACCAAGTGGGATTTGTCAAAGGGCACCAAGCCCCAGATGGCACCAGATGAATGCTAAATGTAATTAGATTTGCAGAAACATGTAAAATCCCTGCTGTCCTCCTAACTATCGATGCTAACTATCAATGCTGAAAAAGCATTTGATTGGGTCCACTGGGGTTACCTTCGAGCTGTATTATGTAAATTTGTCTTTAACCACTTTCAGACCGGACCATTTTGCTGGCTTAAGACCAGACCACTTTTTGCGATTCGGCACTGCATCGCTTTAACTGACAATTGCACGGTCATGCGACGTGGCTCCCAAACAAAATTGACGTCCTTTTTTTCCCACAAATAGAGCTTTCGTTTGGTGGTATTTTTCTGCCCCTGTGGTTTTCATTTTTTGCGCTATAAACAAAAAAAGAAAAAAAAAAGTAAATTTTGAAAACACATTATTTTTTACTTTTTGCTATAATAAATATCCCCAAAAAATATATAAAAAACAATTTTTTTCCTCAGTTTAGGTCGATACGTATTCTTCTACATATTTTTGGTAAAACAAATCACAATAAGCGATTATTGATTGGTTTGCGCAGAAGTTATAGCATTTACAAAATAGGGGATAGTTTTATAGCATTTTCATTAATATTTTTTTTTTACTAGTAATGGCGGCAATCAGCGATTTTTATTGTGACTGCGACATTATGGCGGACACATCGGACATTTTTTGACACATTTTTGGGACCATTATCATTTATACAACAATCAGTGCTATTTAAATGCACTGATTCCTGTGTAAATGACACTGGCAGTGAAGGGGTTAACCACTAGGTGGCAGTGTAGGGGTTAAGTGTTCCTAGAGGCGTGTTACTAACTGTGGGGGGGCGTGGCTGTGATCTAGTGAACACTGATCTCTGCTCCAATCACAGGGAGCAGAGATCGGTGTCACTAGTTGCTAGGCAGAACGGGGAGATGCTGTTTACTTCCACATCTCCTCATTCAGACATCCTGTGAGACGAATGTGGGTATCCCTGCGGTGATCGAGTCCGCGGGACCCACGACCGGACTCACGGGGGTCCCGACCGGCGATGCACGCTCGATGGCATGCCGGGAATCTTAAAGGGGACGTACCTGTAAGGCCTTTTGCCTGTCCGTGCCATTCTGTCGACGTACATCGTCGTGCGCCGGTCGGGAAGTGGTTAACCACTTCCCGACCGCCTCATGTAGATATACGTCTACAGAATGGCACGGGCAGGCAAAAGCACGTACTACGGGTACGTCCCCTTTAAATTGCCTGCCCGTGGGTCACGCGCGCGCCGCCAGCGGCGCGCTCGCGACCCGGTCGGGAGCTCCGTGACCACGGCCGCGGGACCAGCGGACCCGATCGCCGCTGGTATCCCGCGATCGGGTTACGGAGCTGAAGAACGGGGAGAGGTTTGTGTAAACAAACCTCTCCCCGCGCTTCCTACACTGCCTGTCATTGATCGGCTGTTCCCTGTCATCGGGAAAGCCGATCAATGACGTCAGACGCACAGCCACGCCCCCTACTGTAAAAAAAAACACACAACACGTCACACTGACTCCTCCCCGCCCCCTAGTGGTTAACTCTTTCACTACAACTGTCATTTACATAGGAATCAGTGCTATTTAAATAGCACTGATTTCTGTATAAATGACAAATGTCCCAAAAATGTGTCAAAAATGTCCGATGTGTCCGCCATAATGTCGCAGTCACAATAAAAATTGCTGATCGCCGCCATTACTAGTAAAAAAAAATTTTACCAAAAATATGTAGAAGAATACGTATCGGCCTAAACTGAGGAAAAAAAAATGTTTTTTTTATATATATTTTTTGGGGATAGTTATTATAGCAAAAAGTAAAAAATATTGCATTTTTTTTTCAAAATTGTCGCTCTATTTTTGTTTATAGCGCAAAAAATAAAAACCGCAGGGGCGATTAAATACCACCAAAAAAGAAATCTCTATTTTGGGAAAAAAAGGACGCCAATTTTTTTGGGAGCCACGTCGCACGACCGCGCAATTGTCAGTTAAAGTGACGCAGTGCCGAATCGCAAAAAGGGGCCTGGTCCTTTGGCTGCCAATTGGTCCGGGGCTGAAGTGGTTAAAGGGGTTGTAAAGGTTCATTTTAAAAAAAAACAAACATATGATACTTACCTCCTCTGTACAAGGGTTTTGCATAAAGCAGTCCCGATCCTCCTCTTCTGGGGTCCCTCAGTGGCGCTCTTGGCTCCTCCCTTTCTCAAGTGCCCCCACGGAGAGCCGCATTCCATGGGGGCAGTCGTGCAGGCACGCTCCTGAGTCCTACTGCTGCATCCATTGACAAAGACAGCAGGACTCGACCCTGCCCCTGGATCACGTGTCACTGGATGTGATTGACAGCAGCAGAAGCTAATGATTCCTGCTGCTATCAGTCTATCCAATGAGTATATGAGACAGCGGCTAGATCTGCTGTGCTTGTCCCTGTCTCTGGAACAATCAGGTTTAGGTAAATAAAAAGGGGGGCTATGCATTAAGGTTTTTCACCTTAATGTATAGGTGAAAAACATGAAGTGTGCATGCACTTCAATTGTATTGTGATTTTGTATTGAGCTTGGGCACTACTCAGTCTGGGCAATCACTTGCAGCTCCCCCTCCCTTCACTGGCTTTAAGGAGCAGTGTGAGAGTTGCAAATTTGCATAGAAATTTTACATGCATCATAAATGTAACAATACAGCACCTTTCTGCTACTTCCAGCCCTTACATTAATGCTTGGAGGGAAAGCTTAGTGGTCCTGCAACTGCAAATAAAAATGACAATAATTGTTATTGTTGGAAGCCTTCCTTTTAAAATGTAATATATGCTTATTAACAATACTAATATGTGTAAAGGTAAAGGTAAATTGAGTTGTTATTTTTCTACTTCTATTGAAAGTGCATACAAGTTTATTAAGCATGTATAACTTAAGATTGTGATCTTTATACTGTAATATTTATTGATTAATATATTAAAATGGGAAATCATTTTGCATTAGATATAAAGTTTAAGAAGTATTATACAGTACATATGAATGACTAAAGTGTATATAGCATTCCCATCCCCCACAAACTCTTGCAATTTGCCAGAATTGCTAAATGTTGTAAGGAGAGGCATCTTCTGCTGATAGTTTAATTTATTTTATTTTCATATGTGAGGACGACTATATCACAAAGCCAGCCTAAACAAGAATGTGGGTGCTTGAAATTGGAGACAAAAGATTCTGCAGAAAATTTAGAGCTCACACACAAAGATACAAATACACAATTTGTACACAAACATGACTATATCTTTTTACATTGTTTTATATTTTGTATTATACTATTTATCCTGTAATATTACGCTATTTTATTATTAAATACATTTACATTTTTGCACAAGAATGAAAGAGTGGACTTTTTCAATTTGAGCATGTCTCACCCGTACAAGAAAAACTACATTCCAACAATAATCTTAATTTTTTCAAATAAATCAGTATAGGGATAATAAACAATCCTAAATCAGTTGGTGATGTGCTGAGTTTCCATCTGCTTTAAGGGATAAATACAATATGGGCTCCGCATTGGACTTGATAGCATCAGAGGTCCTGTGACTGCTGGAACATAGGGGATAAGAGGCTCCAGAAACCATTCTTACAGGCTGAAGGAAGCCCGTGGGAGTGGAGGATTGGGTAAATAAAACAGTTTTTGTGATCTTGAGTACCTGAATGAGAATTTACTGATTGCAGTGTTGGGGAACCCCACTGAAATGGAGGATTTTCATTTCCCCTGCGTTCAGTTTTAACTCTTTTCCATACACAAATGAAGATCATTGGGATTATTGGGTATGCAGACAGAAACATGGCTCCAAACTGTCCCAGTTTGCTGTACGTGAGCTCTCCTGCCCAGCCATAGTCAGGATTACCATAAACTGTCATTTTGATTATTAACAGTTTCATTGGATGGAAATTTACTGGTACTTGGGTCTGATTCATGTGAAATCTTTTTATTCCAGTTCATGTAGCCACCCTGTAATAATAGTGTCTAGTAAACTTAGTTCTCCTGGGTAGTAGTTTTACCCAAGCCGATTTGTGTTTTTTTTTTCTACCCTAGGTTGAGGGCTGCTGCTATTTTCTGCTGCCACCACTGAATGTCAATGGCACTCAGGCAATAGTTATGGGGATGGTGACAATCTATGACTATTGAGCATTTATGTCCCTTCTGGCAACTACTATGAGGTGTTATCCAGTTGTGCATGCTGGGAGAGGATATAAATATTTAGGGAATGTCATGATGAGCTTTATTGCCCCCTAAGCAGTGGCCTGGAGAGGTGTGCTGAGTAGGCCAGAGTCTATTTGTGGATTCCTCAAGCAGCCCTGCCTAGTTGAAGAGGGTATAGTACCAGTGGATGATGTCCTGCTAGAAGGGGATTGGTGTCTGCCCTCTGAGGATCCTGGCACTCAATTGGCTAGAGGAGAAGTCTGGTGCAGCCTGGAGCCCTGCTGCTGGAGGAGACCCTCTTTCCCTGTGAGTTGGAGTGATACAACATGAAAAAGACTAAAGTGACTGGCACCCATCATTGTTGTAACTATCTTCACTGTGTCCATGGATCCGCTCTGGGGTAATGCTAGCCCTCTCCCTGTGTTAGGGGGTGTTTTCCCTGCCCCGATCCAGGAGGTGTGCTGCAGTCATCTCTGTTCATTTAATTTCACTTCACATTTAATAAACCAGACACATATAATATATGGCCTACATTGATCCACCAATGCGACTCCCAGATCTATGTACATCTAGGTAAACCCAAAAAATGTTTTAAAGTTAAGTCTCCATTTCTGTTTTAGCATAGTTGTGCTTGCAGAAGTCACATCTAAATATAATGCAAATAAGAAGAAAACGTACTGACAAAAACTAAAATGGTGAAAAAAAGCCGCAAGCAAAAAAACTGTCAGATAAACTATGCATGAAACAAAATACTACAAATAATGCAGGGCTTACATAAACTAATGAAGTCCATAAATAATGAAATATAATAGTAGAAAATGTAAAACGAAAGTCCAAGAAAATAATTTGTAAAGTTGTGAATGATCACTTATATCTTCAGAATATTTGATTTAATTCCCCCATGTGATCCACAACCTAATGTAAGATGGACTCTTACCAGAGTTGCAGGACTCTACACTGAGCACATTTGCCTCCGTAATAATGTATCAGCATGAATCCGACATCACATATTCTTCAGGAACATGAAGTATCTCGTGCTCTTTGGATTTGCGTTCTTAGCTTTTTATTTAGTAGTAATGTCTCTGAAATGTCCCGCTTTCTCTGTTTCTAAGGTTGGGAGATATGCATTGCCTATACATGCCTGCTTTATTTTCTGATAAGTGCATTTTGCACTCTCATGTGCTTTGTATTTCTGATAATAACTCTTCTATTGATGTTGTCTTTCTGTTTATACTGTACTGTAACTTCAGTTGACCATGTGCCTAGGAAAGTATTCTGTTGCAGACACAGCTATATTTTACATTTAAGTTTAGAATAGACCAGGTCAATGAAAGATTACTGTACTGTACTTTACTGTAAGTCCCTTTAAGGACAATGGCATGATCTTCAAGCTTACAACCCTAGTAAATTTGGTCCTACAGTGAACAATAGCAAACATTTTTTTATGTGAAAAGTGTTACCATGTGGTATGTCACTTCTTAGCTAGAGTGAAAAAAATTACCCAGATGATTTTTAACATATCTTTGGGTTCACTTATCCTTCAGAGACACCCATTTCTGCTTCTTGACTAATAGGCTTTTCATGAGGCAATTTCAGATCTGCTCTGAGATTTATTATAAATTTTAATTTGCTCTGTTTATTTAATGAAACTCATTGTGACTAATCTTCATTTTCAAGCTAGTAATAATGAAAATAAAATAATAGTGTTGTTTAATTAAAATTAACGACCTTCATGCAAGAGAAATAATTTGAACAATCAAAGGATGTAATATACAAGCAATTCCTGAAACATTTTCAGTTAATATAGTTTACAAGTGAAGCAAAACTTCAGTTCCCCAGTGTTTAAATAATCAACTAATTGTGACCAATATCTATGAGAAAGGAAATTGTTGGATTTGCAACCTTTGCTTCACAATGTAAAATGGAGGTTCAAAAATATATATGATTAATGCAGCTAAAAAAGTAATTTCTATTTTGTTCAAATTTGGGTTGCAGAAAGTAAGGGGTGGGGTACTTTCCAGAAAACTAGGTCTGACGGGATTGGTCCGTCGGACAATCCGATCATGTGTGGGCTAATCTGGCGGACCTAGAAATAGAATATGTTTCAAATCTATCCGACGGACTCAATTCCGACGGTCCTAATATGACGCAATGGCAGCTATTGGCTACTGGCTTTTTTTTTGTCCCGTTTACGTCACCACGTTCGAACGAATGGACTTTTGACCAGAATAGTCCGTTCGTATATGGCCAAGTCCGTTCGTACGGATAGCCCTTCGGAACTCCACCGAAAGTCCGTCGGGAAGACCATCGGACCTAGTTTGCCGGAAAGTCCGGTCGTGTGTACGTGGCATAAGAGTTCTTGGTGCAGCAAACTATAGAACTAAGGATGGGCCCGGTGCTCGATGCGAACCCACGTTCGCATCGAGCACCGGGCGTTCGCTCGCTCGGCGAGCCCAGAACTATTTTGGCCGCTCGCATCACGTTCGTGTGATGCGAGCGGCCCCGCAATGCATTGCGGCCGGCGCGGCCGACGCAGTGCATTGCTGGCTGATGATTGGCCAAGCATGCACTGTGACCCCGCATGCTTGGCCAATCACAGCCCCGGAAACTCGAAGAGCCATAATTGGCTACAGGCAGGACGCCTGTAGCCAATTACAGCTCAGGGGCTGTAGTACACGCCCCCCCCTATAAAACGCCGCCACGCCGTCTGCGCCGGTCACATGCTGTTCCGGCGCAGATTGAGCAGGCTGTTTCTGTGACACTCTGCTGCATTTAGATAGATAGAGAGATTCACTTGCAGAGATTGAGTTAGATAGATTCAGTTACAAAGATTGATTGACAAAGAGGGGCTTGTAGTGTGCTCGTGGCAGGCAGGCAGAGCTCCTATATTTTGTTACCAGAAGCACCTATAGGACTTGTAGTGTGTTCGTGGCAGGCAGGCAGAGCTCCTATATTTTGTTACCAGAAGCACCTATAGAACTTGTAGTGTGTTCGTGGCAGGCAGGCAGAGCTCCTATATTTTGTTACCAGAAGCACCTATAGGACTTGTAGTGTGTTCGTGGCAGGCAGGCAGAGCTCCTATATTTTGTTACCAGAAGCACCTATAGGACTTGTAGTGTGTTCGTGGCAGGCAGGCAGAGCTCCTATATTTTGTTACCAGAAGCACCTATAGGACTTGTAGTGTGTTAGTGGCAAGCAGGCAGAGCTCCTATATTTTGTTACCAGAAGCACCTATAGGACTTGTAGTGTGTTAGTGGCAAGCAGGCAGAGCTCCTATATTTGTTACCAGAAGCACCTATAGGACTTGAAGTGTGTTAGTCCCATTACACACACAGAGCTATATTTTTCTTCCCAGAAGCACCTATAGGACTTGAAGTGTGTTAGTCCCATTACACACACAGAGCTATATTTTGTTCCCAGAAGCACCTATAGGACTTGAAGTGTGTTAGTCCCATTACACACACAGAGCTATATTTTCTTCCCAGAAGCACCTATAGGACTTGAAGTGTGTTAGTCCCATCACACACACAGAGCTATATTTTCTTCCCAGAAGCACCTATAGGACTTGAAGTGTGTTAGTCCCATTACACACACAGAGCTATATTTTGTTCCCAGAAGCACCTATAGGACTTGAAGTGTGTTAGTCCCATTACACACACACAGAGCTATATTTTCTTCCCAGAAGCACCTATAGGACTTGAAGTGTGTTAGTCCCATCACACACACAGAGCTATATTTTCTTCCCAGAAGCACCTATAGGACTTGAAGTGTGTTAGTCCCATTACACACACAGAGCTATATTTTCTTCCCAGAAGCACCTATAGGACTTGAAGTGTGTTAGTCCCATCACACACACAGAGCTATATTTTGTTCCCAGAAGCACCTATAGGACTTGAAGTGTGTTAGTCCCATACACACACAGAGCTATATTTTGTTAGCACCTATAGGACTTGAAGTGTGTTAGTCCCATTACACACACAGAGCTATATTTTGTTCCCAGAAGCACCTATAGGACTTGAAGTGTGTTAGTCCCATTACACACACAGAGCTATATATTTTCTTCCCAGAAGCACCTATAGGACTTGAAGTGTGTTAGTCCCATCACACACACAGAAGCACCTATAGGACTTGAAGTGTGTTAGTATTACACACACAGAGCTATATTTTCTTCCCAGAAGCACCTATAGGACTTGAAGTGTGTTAGTCCCAGAAGCACCTATAGGACTTGAAGTGTGTTAGTCCCCACACACAGAGCTATATTTTGTTCCCAGAAGCACCTATAGGACTTGAAGTGTGTTAGTCCCATTACACACACAGAGCTATATTTTCTTCCCAGAAGCACCTATAGGACTTGAAGTGTGTTAGTCCCATCACACACACAGAGCTATATTTTCTTCCCAGAAGCCCTATACATATTTTCTTCCCAGAAGCACCTATAGGCTTGAAGTGTGTTAGTCCCATTACACACACAGAGCTATATTTTCTTCCAGAAGCACCTATAGGACTTGAAGTGTGTTAGTCCCATCACACACACAGAGCTATATTTTGTTCCCAGAAGCACCTATAGGACTTGAAGTGTGTTAGTCCCATTTACACACACAGAGCTATATTTTGTTCCCAGAAGCACCTATAGGACTTGAAGTGTGTTAGTCCCAATACACACACAGAGCTATAATTTTCTTCCCAGAAGCACCTATAGGACTTGAAGTGTGTTAGTCCCATCACACACACAGAGCTTATTTTCTTCCCAGAAGCACCTATAGGACTTGAAGTGTGTTAGTCCCATCACACAGAGCTCCTCTATTTTCTTTGCAAAATCACCCACAGGACTTCTAGTGTGTTAGTGGCATCACACAGAGCTCCTATATATTCTTCGCAGCAGCACCCACAGGACTTCTAGTGTGTTAGTGGCATCACACAGAGCTCCTCTATTTTCTTTGCAGAAGCACCCATAGGACTCTAGTGTGTTAGTGGCATCACACAGAGCTCCTATATATTCTTCTCAGCAGCACCCACAGGACTTCTAGTGTGTTAGTGGCATCACACAGAGCTCCTCTATTTTCTTTGCATAAGCACCCACAGACTTCTAGTGTGTTAGTGGCATCACACAGAGCTCCTCTATTTTCTTTGCAGAAGCACCCATAGGACTTCTAGTGTGTTAGTGGCATTCACACAGAGCTCCTATATATTCTTCTCAGCAGCACCCACAGGACTTCTAGTGTGTTATTGGCATCACACAGAGCTCCTCTATTTTCTTTGCAGAAGCACCCACAGGACTTCTAGTGTGTTAGTGGCATCACACAGAGCTCCTCTATTTTCTTTGCAGAAGCACCCATAGGACTTCTAGTGTGTTAGTGGCATCACACAGAGCTCCTATATATTCTTCTCAGCAGCACCCACAGGACTTCTAGTGTGTTAGTGGCATCACACAGAGCTCCTCTATTTTCTTGCAGAAGCACCCATAGTACTTCTAGTGTGTTAGTGGCATCACACAGAGCTCCTATATATTCTTCTCAGCAGCACCCACAGGACTTCTAGTGTGTTAGTGGCATCACACAGAGCTCCTCTATTTTCTTTGCATAAGCACCCACAGGACTTCTAGTGTGTTAGTGGCATCACACAGAGCTCCTCTATTTTCTTTGCATAAGCACCCACAGGACTTCTAGTGTGTTAGTGGCATCACACAGAGCTCCTCTATTTTCTTTGCAGAAGCACCCATAGGACTTCTAGTGTGTTAGTGGCATCACACAGAGCTCCTCTATTTTCTTTGCATAAGCACCCACAGGACTTCTAGTGTGAGTGGCATCACACAGAGCTCCTCTATTTTCTTTGCAGAAGCACCCACAGGACTTCTAGTGTGTTTAGTGGCATCACACAGAGCTCCTCTATTTTTCTTTGCAGAAGCACCCATAGGACTTCTAGTGTGTGTTAGTGGCATCACACAGAGCTCCTATATATTCTTCTCAGCAGCACCCACAGGACTTCTAGTGTGTTAGTGGCATCACACAGAGCTCCTCTATTTTCTTTGCAGAAGCACCCACAGGACTTCTAGTGTGTTAGTGGCATCACACAGAGCTCCTCTATTTTCTTTGCAGAAGCACCCATAGGACTTCTAGTGTGTTAGTGGCATCACACAGAGCTCCTATATATTCTTCTCAGCAGCACCCACAGGACTTCTAGTGTGTTAGTGGCATCACACAGAGCTCCTCTATTTTCTTTGCAGAAGCACCCATAGGACTTCTAGTGTGTTAGTGGCATCACACAGAGCCCTATATATTCTTCTCAGCAGCACCCACAGGACTTCTAGTGTGGTTAGTGGCATCACACAGAGCTCCTCTATTTTCTTTGCATAAGCACCCACAGGACTTCTAGTGTGTTAGTGGCATCACACAGAGCTCCTCTATTTTCTTTGCATAAGCACCCACAGGACTTCTAGTGTGTGTTAGTGGCATCACACAGAGCTCCTCTATTTTCTTTGCAGAAGCACCCATAGGACTTCTAGTGTGTTAAGTGGCATCACACAGAGCTCCTCTATTTTCTTTGCAGAAGCACCCATAGGACTTCTAGTGTGTTAGTGGCATCACACAGAGCTCCTATATTTTCTTCTCAGCAGCACCCACAGGACTACCGACTACAATGGCTGGAAGACCGCCAAGGGGAGGCAGAGCGTGCAGAGCCAAGAACACAGGGCAGGCAGGCTCTGTTTCTAGTGGACGTGGCCGTGGACGTGGACGTGGTCGTGCATCGTCATCAGCACGTGGCCATGGGACACGCGCGTCTTTGTTTTCGGCAGCTGGACATGTGTCCTCCTGAGGAGTCCCCCGAACTCTTTGAGCACAGTGTTGGGTACATGCTCCAGGAGGATGCCAACGATTCGAAGGCTCGGATGACGATACCCAGCTTGAGGAATCTGGCAGTACAGTTCCACCAGCTGCAGCTTACTGCCAGGTTTGCTCTAGTGGTGAAGAGGGAGGGGATGATGAGGTCACTGACTCCACGTGGGTGCCTCAAGGGAGAGAGGATGAGGAGGAGGACGAGGAGGAGGAGGATGCGGCGTCACATGTCCAACGAGGCAGGATGCCCCCTGGAGGCCAGGTAGAGGCCAGCACAGCAACTGTACAACACCGCAGAGCTCCGCCTGTGCAGGGCGCTGCCTCTGCACGTTATCAGAAAAGTTCTTTGGTGTGGGCCTTTTTGAGACGAGTGCAGCAGATCGCACCACTGCTATTTGCAAAATATTTGTCTCAAGCGTATCTCGCGTGGCCAAACATCAGCCGCTTTGGGCACGACAAGCATGACCAGGACATTCCGAATGCAGCAGGCAAATTTCCCTGCCCCAGCTGCTGGACCCGTAGAAAGAAGTACACTCCCAGGCTACTACTGCTACTGGTTGTGACACACCTCTCTCTCCTCCACCCCCCCCTCTCTTCCTTCCACCCCCCCCTCCTCTTGTTTCTACCTTTTACACAAATAATGTGTTCAATATTTTAAAGTAAATTTTGATCATAAACTACATTTTGAGTTAAATCCTTATTAAATCCTTAATTTATGCTTAATTCTAAAGCATCTTTACATTTGTGACCATTGTTTATCTGATGGTAAAAATTAAAGGAAAACAGCACTTCTAATAATTTTAACCCTAACATTGCTACCTCATCCTTCCTCCATATATTTCATCCTTTGGCCCTGACAGTATCAGAGAAAGGTTACCCATAGCCAGGGCTGATGCTACCACTAGGCGAACTAGGCAGCCATCTAGGGCACACTGCCACCTTGGGCGCAACCATGGCCAATGCCACATTCCTTTCTTATCACCTCCTCATCCCCAGTGGATGTCACCTCTAGAGCCGCCGTCCCTCCTCTGCACACACTGGTGCACTTGCACATAGCGGAGTGAGCTGAGATCCTGGCACCGGACAAGGTCATTCACTGGATAATGGGGATCGCTTGCGGCATCTGAAGTCAGCCAAAAGCCCCAATTTCCGCCTGTGATCGCCAGCCAGCATTGAGCTTGGGGTGAAGATGTTAGTGTGGCCGGTCTGCAGGAGTGTTCAGAGGAGTAGAGGGAATGTCCACTATGCGGGACCATGCATGGGCTGCAAGATGAAGATGAAGGAGTTCAGGCGCAGGGTGGAGAGGCAGCTGGAGGACGTGCTGCGCCTGTGGGGCCCCTCTCCTGGTCCATCACCAACCTGCAGTGCGAGAACTGGAGGCTGTGGGAGCAGGTGGTTGAACTCTTTTAACAGGTAGAACCATGGACTGACCTGGGTGGAAGGGTGTGTAGCATTAAAGGGGGGCAGTGTGTGCAGGAAGGGTTGTAGGGTTAAAGGGGGCAGCATGTAAAGGAAGGAGGGTGTAAGATTAAAGGGGGCACTGTATACAGAAAGGGGAGTGTAGGGTTAAGGGAGAGGGCATTATGTGCAGGAAGGGGGGCAATGTCTACGGGGGGGGTGCAAGTAACTGGTCTTGCCTGTAGACATGTGCGATTCGTTTCGTACGAATTTTTCGAAATTCGTACGAATTTACGAATCTGTAGTACGAATTTTTTTTTTTTTTTACGAATTCCGTACGGAATACGAAATTCCGTTTACGAATTTCGTCGCCGAATGATTCGAATGAATTCGAATGAATTCGAATGAATTCGAATGGATTCGAATGAATTCGAATGACAAAGTGTCATTTTTGCAGGAAAAATTCCGTTTACGAATTTCAGCTCCAAATTATTCGAATCCAACTACCAATATCAAATTTCAACTAATTCAAACGAAATTATTATAGCAGATATAACGAATGAATTCGAATGCATTCGAATGAATTCGAATGACAAAGTGTCATTTTTGCAGAAAAAAAAGCTATTTAAAAAACAGTCATTCATTGATATAAAAAAAAAAAAAAAAAAGCGTAGGGGTCCCCCCAAATTCAATAACCAGGCCCTTCAGGTCTGGTATGGATATTAAGGGGGACCCCAGCCAAAAAAAAAAAAAAAAATGGCGTGGGGTCCCCCCCAAATATCCATACCAGACCCTTCAGGTCTGGGATGGATTTTAAGGGGAACCCCGGCCAAAAAAAAAAAAAAAAAAATGGCGTGGGGTCCCCCTCAAAATCCATACCAGACCCTTTATCCGAGCACGCAACCTGGCAGGCCGCAGGAAAGGAGGGGGGGACGAGAGCGGCCCCCCCTCCCGCCTGAACCGTACCAGGCCACATGCCCTCAACATTGGGAGGGTGCTTTGGGGTCCCCCCCAAAGCACCTTGTCCCCATGTTGATGAGGACAAGGGCCTCTTCCCCACAACCCTGGCCGGTGGTTGTGGGGGTCTGCGGGCGGGGGGCTTATCGGAATCTGGAAGCCCCCTTTAACAAGGGGACCCCCAGATCCCGGCCCCCCCCCTGTGTGAAATGGTAAGGGGGTACAAAAGTACCCCTACCATTTCACCAAAAAAGTGGCAAAAATGGTAAAAATGACAGGAGACGGTCTTTGACAATTCCTTTATTAAAATCTTCTTTCTTCTTTCTTCTGGTCTTCCTTCTTCATCTTCTCCTTCCGTCATCTTCTTCCATCTTCTTCTTCTTCCTTCGATTCGCTTCTTCTTCCTCCGGTCTTCTCGTCCTTCTCGTCCGGCGTCGTCCTTCTCGTCCGGCATCGTCGTCTCTTCTCGCAGGCCGCTCCTCGCAATGGGAGGCTCCCGCTCTGTGAGGCTCCGCTCCGCTGACAGGTCTTTTATAACGAAGGCACCTGGTGACCCCGCCCCCTCTGACGCACGGGGACGTCATGTGGAATTCCCTATGGCTTTCCCCATGACGTCAGAGGGGGGGCGGGGTCACCAGGTGCCTTCGTTATACAAGACCTGTCACCCGGAGCGGAGCCTCACAGAGCGGGAGCCTCCCATTGCGAGGAGCGGCCTGCGAGAAGAGACGACGATGCCGGACGAGAAGGACGACGCCGGACGAGAAGGACGAGAAGACCGGAGGAAGAAGAAGCGAATCGAAGGAAGAAGAAGATGGAAGAAGATGACGGAAGGAGAAGATGAAGAAGGAAGACCAGAAGAAAGAAGAAAGAAGATTTTAATAAAGGAATTGTCAAAGACTGTCTCCTGTCATTTTTACCATTTTTGCACTTTTTTGGTGAAATGGTAGGGGTACTTTTGTACCCCCTTACCATTTCACACAGGGGGGGGGCGGGATCTGGGGGTCCCCTTGTTAAAGGGGGCTTCCAGATTCCGATAAGCCCCCCGCCCGCAGACCCCCACAACCACCGGGCACGGTTGTGGGGATGAGGCCCTTGTCCTCATCAACATGGGGACAAGGTGCTTTGGGGGGGACCCCAAAGCACCCTCCCAATGTTGAGGGCATGTGGCCTGGTACGGTTCAGGCGGGAGGTGGGGCGCTCTCGTCCCCCCCTCCTTGCCTGCGGCCTGCCAGGTTGCGTGCTCGGATAAAGGGTCTGGTATGGATTTTATGGGGGACCCCACGCCATTTTTTTTTGGCTAGGGTTCCCCTTAAAATCCATCCCAGACCTCAAGGGTCTGGTATGGATTTTGAGGGGGACCCTACGCCATTTTTTTTTTTTTTTTTGGCTGGGGTCCCCCTTAATATCCATCCCAGACCTGAAGGGCCTGGTTATTGAATTTGGGGGGACCCCTACGCATTTTTTTTATCAATGACTTCAATGAATGACAGTTCTCTGTATTACGGATCCGACAATTCATTTGCCGGCAATAGCTGCGACTCGTGATTTTAAATAGTTTTTTTTTCCTGCAAAAATGACACTGCAGGAACAGTTCTCTATATTAGATACTGAATCTCGAATCATTCGAAGCATTCGTTATATCCGCTATTATAATTTCTTTCATATTAGTTGAAATTAGATATTTGTTAGTTACAATACAACATTCGAATTGTTCTCTGTATTACGGGAATCGGCAATTAGCCGCGAGTGATTTTAAATGTCTTTTTTTCCTGCAAAAATGACACATTGTACAGAGAGAGTTCTAAACACGGGAAACATGACCCCTTCATAGACATACTATAGAGTATATAGTATATAGAAGGGGGCATGTTTCCCGTGTTTAGAACTCTCTCTGTACAATGTGTCATTTTTGCAGGAAAAAAAGACATTTAAAATCACTCGCGGCTAATTGCCGATTCCCGTAATACAGAGAACAATTCGAATGTTGTATTGTAACTAACAAATATCTAATTTCAACTAATATGAAAGAAATTATAATAGCGGATATAACGAATGCTTCGAATGATTCGAGATTCAGTATATCTAATATAGAGAACTGTCTCTGCACAATGTGTCATTTTTGCAGGAAAAAAAAACTATTTAAAATCACTCGCAGCTATTTGCCGGCAAATGAATTGTCGGATCCGTAATACAGAGAACTGTCATTCATTGAAGTCATTGATAAAAAAAATGCGTAGGGGTCCCCCCAAATTCAATAACCAGGCCCTTCAGGTCTGGGATGGATATTAAGGGTGACCCCAGCCAAAAAAAAAAAAAAAAAAAATGGCGTAGGGTCCCCCTCAAAATCCATACCAGACCCTTGAGGTCTGGGATGGATTTTAAGGGGAACCCTAGCCAAAAAAAATGGCGTGGGGTCCCCCATAAAATCCATACCAGACCCTTTATCCGAGCACGCAACCTGGCAGGCCGCAGGAAAGGAGGGGGGGACGAGAGCGGCCCCCCCTCCCGCCTGAACCGTACCAGGCCACATGCCCTCAACATTGGGAGGGTGCTTTGGGGTCCCCCCCAAAGCACCTTGTCCCCATGTTGATGAGGACAAGGGCCTCATCCCCACAACCGTGCCCGGTGGTTGTGGGGGTCTGCGGGCGGGGGGCTTATCGGAATCTGGAAGCCCCCTTTAACAAGGGGACCCCCAGATCCCGGCCCCCCCCCTGTGTGAAATGGTAAGGGGGTACAAAAGTACCCCTACCATTTCACCAAAAAAGGTGACAAAAATGGTAAAAATGACAGGAGACGGTCTTTGACAATTCCTTTATTAAAATCTTCTTTCTTCTTTCTTCTGGTCTTCCTTCTTCATCTTCTCCTTCCGTCATCTTCTCCTTCCGTCATCTTCTTCCATCTTCTTCTTCCTTCGATTCGCTTCTTCTTCCTCCGGTCTTCTCGTCCTTCTCGTCCGGCGTCGTCCTTCTCGTCCGGCATCGTCGTCTCTTCTCGCAGGCCGCTCCTCGCAATGGGAGGCTCCCGCTCTGTGAGGCTCCGCTCCGCTGACAGGTCTTTTATAACGAAGGCACCTGGTGACCCCGCCCCCTCTGACGCACGGGGACGTCATGTGGAATTCCCTATGGCTTTCCCCATGACGTCAGAGGGGGGGCGGGGTCACCAGGTGCCTTCGTTATACAAGACCTGTCACCCGGAGCGGAGCCTCACAGAGCGGGAGCCTCCCATTGCGAGGAGCGGCCTGCGAGAAGAGACGACGATGCCGGACGAGAAGGACGACGCCGGACGAGAAGGACGAGAAGACCGGAGGAAGAAGAAGCGAATCGAAGGAAGAAGAAGATGGAAGAAGATGACGGAAGGAGAAGATGAAGAAAGGAAGACCAGAAGAAAGAAGAAGAAAGAAGAAGATTTTAATAAAGGAATTGTCAAAGACCGTCTCCTGTCATTTTTACCATTTTTGCCACTTTTTTGGTGAAATGGTAGGGGTACTTTTGTACCCCCTTACCATTTCACACAGGGGGGGGGGGGGGATCTGGGGGTCCCCTTGTTAAAGGGGGCTTCCAGATTCCGATAAGCCCCCCGCCCGCAGACCCCCACAACCACCGGGCACGGTTGTGGGGATGAGGCCCTTGTCCTCATCAACATGGGGACAAGGTGCTTTGGGGGGGACCCCAAAGCACCCTCCCAATGTTGAGGGCATGTGGCCTGGTACGGTTCAGGCGGGAGGGGGGGCCGCTCTCGTCCCCCCCTCCTTTCCTGCGGCCTGCCAGGTTGCGTGCTCGGATAAGGGTCTGGTATGGATTTTATGGGGGACCCCACGCCATTTTTTTTGGCTAGGGTTCCCCTTAAAATCCATCCCAGACCTCAAGGGTCTGGTATGGATTTTGAGGGGGACCCTACGCCATTTTTTTTTTTTTTTTTTGGCTGGGGTCCCCCTTAATATCCATCCCAGACCTGAAGGGCCTGGTTATTGAATTTGGGGGGACCCCTACGCTTTTTTTTTATCAATGACTTCAATGAATGACAGTTCTCTGTATTACGGATCCGACAATTCATTTGCCGGCAATAGCTGCGACTCGTGATTTTAAATAGTTTTTTTTTCCTGCAAAAATGACACTGTGCAGGAACATTTCTCTATATTAGATATACTGAATCTCGAATCATTCGAAGCATTCGTTATATCCGCTATTATAATTTCTTTCATGTTAGTTGAAATTACATATTTGTTAGTTACAATACAACATTCGAATTGTTCTCTGTATTACGGGAATCGGCAATTAGCCGCGAGTGATTTTAAATGTCTTTTTTTCCTGCAAAAATGACACATTGTACAGAGAGAGTTCTAAACACGGAAACATGCCCCTTCTATATACTATATACTCTATAGTATGTCTATGAAGGGGGTCATGTTTCCCGTGTTTAGAACTCTCTCTGTACAATGTGTCATTTTTGCAGGAAAAAAAAAATATTTAAAATCACTCGCGGCTAATTGCCGATTCCCGTAATACAGAGAACAATTCGAATGTTGTATTGTAACTAACAAATATCTAATTTCAACTAACATGAAAGAAATTATAATAGCGGATATAACGAATGCTTCGAATGCTTCGAGATTCAGTATATCTAATATAGAGAACTGTCTCTGTACAATGTGTCATTTTTGCAGGAAAAAAAAAACTATTTAAAATCACTCGCAGCTATTTGCCGGCAAATGATTTGTCGGATCCGTAATACAGAGAACTGTCATTCATTGAAGTCATTGATAAAAAAATGCGTAGGGGTCCCCCCAAATTCAATAACCAGGCCCTTCAGGTCTGGGATGGATATTAAGGGGGACCCCAGCCAAAAAAAAAAAAAAAAAAATGGCGTAGGGTCCCCCTCAAAATCCATACCAGACCCTTGAGGTCTGGGATGGATTTTAAGGGGAACCCTAGCCAAAAAAAATGGCGTGGGGTCCCCCATAAAATCCATACCAGACCCTTATCCGAGCACGCAACCTGGCAGGCCGCAGGAAAGGAGGGGGGGACGAGAGCGCCCCCCCCTCCCGCCTGAACCGTACCAGGCCACATGCCCTCAACATTGGGAGGGTGCTTTGGGGTCTGAGACCCCTAAAGCACCTTGTCCCCATGTTGATGAGGACAAGGGCCTCATCCCCACAACCGTGCCCGGTGGTTGTGGGGGTCTGCGGGCGGGGGGCTTATCGGAATCTGGAAGCCCCCTTTAACAAGGGGACCCCCAGATCCCGCCCCCCCCCCTGTGTGAAATGGTAAGGGGGTACAAAAGTACCCCTACCATTTCACCAAAAAAGTGGCAAAAATGGTAAAAATGACAGGAGACAGTCTTTGACAATTCCTTTATTAAAATCTTCTTTCTTCTTTCTTCATCCTTCGGTTTCTTCTTCTTCTCCTTCCGTCATCTTCTTCCATCTTCTTCTTCCTTCGATTCGCTTCTTCTTCCTCCGGTCTTCTCGTCCTTCTCGTCCGGCGTCGTCCTTCTCGTCCGGCATCGTCGTCTCTTCTCGCAGGCCGCTCCTCGCAATGGGAGGCTCCCGCTCTGTGAGGCTCCGCTCCGGGTGACAGATCTTGTATAACGAAGGCACCTGGTGACCCCGCCCCCCCTCTGACGTCATGGGGAAAGCCATAGGGAATTCCACATGACGTCCCCGTGCGTCAGAGGGGGCGGGGTCACCAGGTGCCTTCGTTATAAAAGACCTGTCACCCGGAGCGGAGCCTCACAGAGCGGGAGCCTCCCATTGCGAGGAGCGGCCTGCGAGAAGAGACGACGATGCCGGACGAGAAGGACGACGCCGGACGAGAAGGACGAGAAGACCGGAGGAAGAAGAAGCGAATCGAAGGAAGAAGAAGATGGAAGAAGATGACGGAAGGAGAAGATGAAGAAAGGAAGACCAGAAGAAAGAAGAAAGAAGATTTTAATAAAGGAATTGTCAAAGACCGTCTCCTGTCATTTTTACCATTTTTGCCACTTTTTTGGTGAAATGGTAGGGGTACTTTTGTACCCCCTTACCATTTCACACAGGGGGGGGGGGCGGGATCTGGGGGTCCCCTTGTTAAAGGGGGCTTCCAGATTCCGATAAGCCCCCCGCCCGCAGACCCCCACAACCACCGGCCAGGGTTGTGGGGATGAGGCCCTTGTCCTCATCAACATGGGGACAAGGTGCTTTGGGGGGGACCCCAAAGCACCCTCCCAATGTTGAGGGCATGTGGCCTGGTACGGTTCAGGCGGGAGGGGGGGCCGCTCTCGTCCCCCCCTCCTTTCCTGCGGCCTGCCAGGTTGCGTGCTCGGATAAAGGGTCTGGTATGGATTTTGAGGGGGACCCCACGCCATTTTTTTATTTTTTTTTTGGCCGGGGTTCCCCTTAAAATCCATCCCAGACCTGAAGGGTCTGGTATGGATATTTGGGGGGGACCCCACGCCATTTTTTTTTTTTTTTTTTTTTTTTGGCTGGGGTCCCCCTTAATATCCATACCAGACCTGAAGGGCCTGGTTATTGAATTTGGGGGGACCCCTACGCTTTTTTTTTTTTCTGCAAAAATGACACTTTGTCATTCGAATTCATTCGAATTCATTCGAATTCATTCGTTATATCTGCTATAATAATTTCGTTCAAATTAGTTGAAATTCGATATTGGTAGTTGGATTTACTAACGATTCGTAACTATTCATAACGATTCGTAACGATTCGTAACTATTCATAACGATTCGTAACGATTCGTAACTTGAAATTGAAATTCGATATTTGTAGTTGGATTCGAATTGTTCTCTGTGTTATGAGAACCAACAATACATTAGCCGCGTTAACGATTCGTAACGATTCGTAACGATTCGTAACTTTACTAACGATTCGTAAAAAAAATTACGATTCGTCCGAATTTCGTATTTCGTACGAATTCGAACGGAATTTCGTACACGAATTACGAATTACGAATTTTTTTATATACGAAACGGGACGAAACGAAACGAAACAAATTTTTTTTTTTGAAACAAAAACACACAAATTTTTTGACAGTTCCCATGTCTGCCAGAGGGAACACATTTAACCCCTTGATCGCCCCCTAACCCCTTCCCTGCCAGAGACTATTTATAGCTCTGATTGCTGTATAAATGTCAGTGGTCCCAAAAAAGTGTCAAAAGTGTCTGATCTGTCCGCCGCAATGTCGCAGTCCCAATAAAAATCGCAGATCGCCCCATTACTAGTAAACAAAAATAAAATTAAAAATGCCATAAATCTATCCCCTATTTTGTAGACACTATAACTTACTGATGTAAATTTTGTTTGGATACAGTGTTGCACGAACGTGCAATTGTCAGTCAAAGTGACACAGTGCCATATCGCAAAAAATGGCCTCGGTCAGGAAGGGGGTCAATTCTTCCGGGGCTAAAGTGGTTAAAGCAGACCTTGCGTAAACATGTAAGGGACATTTATCTTGTAGACTTCAAACAGCCATGTACATTGTACTAAAACAGAGTAAATGAAACAAAAACAAAATTAGAGGGAAAAGTAAAAGTTATTAACCACCGATTCAAGGTCTTTTTAATGCAGAAAGTGAAAATACACTGCACAAATTTGGCCTTTATGCATCCCTTTGTGAAGTCTGGAGTTGTAAATGAACAACATGGTTGAGCATTGCCTTCTCTTATTTTCTTCTCTTTAGCATCTATTATTATTTAAGCCAAACTCCAGGAAATACATATAATAAATTGGCCTTCAATAGTAGCTTAAAGGCTAAGTTCACCTTTCTTCACCTTTTTTTTTCTAAATTCCAGCTCCCCTGTGTACCAATATAGCATTGATGTACTTATTTTGCAAAAATAAAACAGCATTCCATTAATCCTACACAGACTTACCTCATTCTCTTCATAGCAGTTTAAACACACTGCTCATTTATTTTTGCGTTACTTCCTGAACAGACTTTAGGTCATGACACAGGAGGGAGTTGACCAGCTGAGGGTAGATGATGCAGGGTGTGTGCTAATGAGATCAGCTGGTCAACTCCTTACTGTGTCATGTCCTAAAGTCTGACCAGGAAGTAAGGCAGAAGTAATCGAGTACTGTAGTTTATTTAAACAGCTGTGAAGAAAGTTAGGTAAGCCAGTGTAGGATTAATGGAAAGTTGTTTTATTTTTGCAAAATAAGTACATTAACGCTATATTGGTACATAGGGGGGCTAGAATTTAGAAAAAAGAAAGTGAACAAAGGTGAACTTAGCCTTTAAGATAAAAAAAAAATAAATCAGCACAGGCTACAATACTTACTTTCAATCTAGACCTTTCCTCACAATACATCATTTTCACCACAAGATGTCCACAGTCTTCCAGCTTGAGTGATGTCAAGCGTTATTCAACCTGGAAGACTGAGGACATACTGTACTATGAATGTAAGGCACAATGGGAATATCCCCAGTGGAGTCACCATACTGTATATCATCACGTCAGTGAGTTCTAAAAAAACAATGGTATATAAAAAGTAAGGACCCTGTCAACATTTTGTGTTGTGGTCAATCTGAGCTCTAATTGTTATTAATATGTTAGGCTAACCTCAGTTTTATTGTTTGCCCTCGCCTGCTGTTAGAGAGTGTCCATAAAATAGTGTGTAAAGAAAAAATCATTCCTAATTAAATATTTTTATGTCTCCCTGGGCAACTAATAGGCAGTGGATCATGTGGGCAAGGATAAAAATATTTGGTGTGACCTTCTGGAAGTTTACTAGCTTCTGCCAGGAGGGAAGGCTGTGTGTATGAGGTCACTGCCTCCAAGGCTTGCTGCCTGGAGAAGGCTTTGGTAAGAGGAGAGGCCTGGGTCTGAGGCCTAGGAGGCCTGAACTGTCTGGAGAACCAGGGAGAAAACCTCTCTGCTGCAGAGTGTCCTGGAGAACTGGCTAGATGCTACTGCCAGGGGACATTGCAGGAAGGTCTGGTATTTCATCCAGAAGATACATATGATGCCTTGAAGTCCCTGTACAGTCTACAGAGTTTAGTGTGCCAGCTTAGGATTTAAAGCCCCTTCTTCTGTATTGTTTGTAAGTAGAGTCAAGAGCCTGCATGCTTGGTTTATTTTCAGGTATCCTGTGCCCTAACCCCTTTCTCCTTCAGTTTATTATGCTTTTATAAACTCTGGTGATATGGCAATATCTAAAATGAGTCCTCACACCACGTTTAAACGGGTGCTGGCTCCTTAAATATTGCAGCAGCGCTTATATGATTTTAACTGGAGAGTTCATAAAAAATCATAAAAAAATCCATCAAATCATGAATATATTCTGTATGCAGTGAGGCTTTAACCAGTTCTTTTCTGTGATACAGTGATGTGACTTCCACCCGACAATAATTCTTATCACCACGTGCTGGAAAAACTCCCCTTTGGGTATGCACTCACCAGAGCAAAGATAAAATTGGGCATATCAATCAGAAACCACTGGCAACTGCAACCTCCTTAGTGCGTCCACCTTTCCTCCACCTGTGTACCCCAGAGTAGTTCCTCTCCAACAGTATCCAGCATAGAAAAAATAAAGTATTGCGGATACCGTAGTACAGTTTGGAAAAAACACGATTTTATTTCAGCTTCCCATTCCCCCCCAAGTAAAAATGCGTACCAGAATACAAAACATAAATCACTTTGTATAATAATAAAGCTGCACTCTGCCTGTAAGGTTTCCGTCCGCCGGAAACCACCGCCAAACACCGCCGTGTATAGATCTCCCTTCCACTTCCTGGTGTCTGGGCTGGCTGGAGCGCACTCTGGACCGCAAATCGTCACTTCCTGCGAGGCCACGACCCTGACGCGTTTCATCACTTCCGGACGTCGTCTGAGGGTGTGGCCTCGCTACAGGAAGTGCTGTATTTATTTGGGTATCGCCCAGACTGTCTCCAATCCGGATACCCGCCAGTCTGAAGGACCTCACATGCGGCCAATCAGACGAGCGCCTACGAAACTAATGGAATACTGTCTACATAGAATGCAGATCTATAATATATATAACCAGAACATTTAACAGCATTTAAACCGAAAATATTACATCCATCTTAAATATGCCCATGTTGGCCTATTATTTTGTGATATTCTTACACAGATATTATTGTGATATACAACATGTTATACACCATGTCCTGATAGACTCTCATATCGCCTGTCAGTCTATCGATGCCGATTGCATCGGTTCATGTGTGTGGATACTAGCCTTGGAAGCAATAGTTCCGTATATATTGGTATGTAACACCACATATGTTATGAGTATATGTGTGTATATATCGGTTGCAACCGTCTTTGATGCATTGTGCGGTGAGCCGATTGGTCGGCCGCTTATCCTATAGTGTGTGGCCGTGATTGTAAAAAAGGCATCCATATTCCCTTCTGGCGATATGATTTTTCTTATGCATATAAAATAGCCTATGCTTAAATTTACATAAAGAAAGACATTCAGCAAAAGAAAAAGAACAACTGAGGGAACCGTATATGCATATATGCGTAAAGGATCTTTAGTTCCTATATATATAGAGAAAATTGTAGTGATTAAAATACACTGGGATATAATTAAATTAAATTAGAAGAAATTATATTATATATTATTTCTGTGGACCTAGCAACCAATTACCCCTAATAATACCAGTGGTTGTTGGTGTGGATTTGATGCGTATTTAGTGTGTAGCTGAAGATATGCTCTGAAGATATTGGACACCCACTGTATTTTAACTCCCCTTATGGTAATCATGGCCTGCCGTGACCTATGACCTGGGTGACCTTATTGAGCAAGAATTACGATGCAAGCCCGTATTTTAAAAGAAAAGGTTTAGATGTACCTATAAATATCCACATATATATATACGCATAAAATCGCATGTATGCAAAAATGTATCAGATGTATATATATATATATATACATATGTACCAGAGAGAATGTAAACACTACACATATATACAATTATGAAATTCGCATACATGTGTGGAGGAACCCTATGTGTTTATAGAATTATGTACTGCTCAGACTGAAAGATTGCACATAAAAATATCTAAAAAATGTATATAAAATCTTTTTATATAAAAATTATTCTTTAAAATTTCAATGTAAATATAAATATAAATAAAATAAAAGTAAAAACGAGACCGAAGGAAAAAATGGGACCGGAGGAACAATGGTATAAAATGAAAATGGCCGGAGATAAATGGTATAAAATTGCAATAAAATTGCATAAAAGATGTGGTAAGAATGGAATAAGAGAGCATCTGTAAATAAAATGCCTTATTAAAGCATTTCATTAAAATCAACATAAAATGCTCTGCTAAGAATATGTATGATCCAATTAAAATATAATAAAAGGCCAATATATAATAAAAGGTGATTGTAGTACATATTTCTTTATCCATTCTGCCAATCTCAGTGCGTTGTTTATGGACGCTGAGGGATATTGTTGTGCATCTCTGTTATAAGTTCCTCATGTGTCACTTATAAAGCAATTGATATCTAGCTCTACATTCAGGCCTTTTGGTACTAAAACGTCTGTAGAGTAGATCCAGTGTGTTTCACGTTTTGATAGCTCTCGTTCTAGGTTCATACCTCTCCAGTGGGGTTGGATATGTTCTACTCCCCAAAATAGCAATCCTGACGCGTCCATGTCGTGCTTTAGCTTAAAATGCAGTGACACATTATGGTCTTTGTACCCTATTTTAATGTTGTGTATGTGTTCTGCGATTCGTATCCTTAGCTTTCTCTTTGTTCTTCCGATGTACATCAGTCCACATGGACATTTTAATGCGTATACCACATGTGTAGTATTGCATGTGATAAACTGTTCAACCGAGAACGTTTGATTATTGACTGGAGAGATGAATGTATCCAAGGATCTACACGGGGCAGTTACTTCTCTGCATGCCCTACACCTTCTACAGGCAAAGAAACCGTTTTGGTCCCAAAACGTTGGTGGTCGCTTCGGTGGATCCAGGATCTTCCGTACAATTTTATCTCCAAAGTTGGTTGCTTTCCTGTAGATGAATTGTGGTGTTGGTGGCAGCTCTGTTTTTAGTCTTTTATCCAACATTAAAACATGCCAGTGTTGTTTGAATATTTTCTCGATGTCTCTATACTGGGCATGAAATCCGGAGATGAAGCCCCATTCTTTATTTGTGGTGCTCTTATTCTTCTCTTTCGACTCATGTGGCGAGGTGTCCCCATTTTACGCTTTCTCTGCTAGACAGGTCGCTCTCGGTATCATCCTCACTTCTTCCACTACTTTCTCCAAAGTGTTCGGGTTGTAACCTTTAGTTACAAACCTGTCTGCTAGAACCTTTGCCTGGGCGGTGAAAGTCTCATCCTCGGAGCAATTCCGACGTACCCGCATAATTTGTCCTTTTGGTATATTCCTAAGCCATTGCGGGTGATGTCCACTTGTGATTGGTAAATAGCTATTTCTGTCTGTTTTTTTAAAAAACACTTTTGTTTCGAGTTTATCTCCTTTTTTGTATACCGTGACATCCAGATAATTAATTTCCTCCTTGCTTCTGTCAGAGGTTAAAATTATATTCCGATCATTTTTATTTAAAAATTCTAAAAACGCATTTAAATCCTCCTCGTTTCCTGCCCATATAAAAAACAAATCATCTATAAAACGCTTATAAAAAACTAGCTCCGCCCGTTGTTTGTTAAAAATAGTCTTATCCTCCCACTCTGCCATGAATAGATTTGCAATGCTAGGCGCAAATTTAGCCCCCATAGCTACTCCGCGTTGCTGGGAATAAAAAGTGCTGTCAAACCAAAAATAATTGTGGCTGAGGCAGAAGTCCAGGCTGTTTCTTAAAAATATTTTTTGATTGTGGGGGATATCGTCTCTTTTACTCAAGGCCCAGTTTAAAGCTAGTAGAGCATCATCATGTTGGATTATTGAGTATAAAGATGACACGTCTGCTGTAACAAGCCAGATCTGTGATTTGTTGGTGAGGTCAACATCTTTTAGGAAATTCAGAAAATTCTTAGTGTCCTTCAGATATGATCTGGTATTTTGTACACTAGTTTGAAGAAATTTATCCAAATATTGGCCCAACCTAGAGGAAACTGACTCAATACTGTTAACTATTGGTCTTGCAGGCGGATTTGTTGGGTCTTTGTGTATTTTAGGCAACGTGTAGAGCGTGGGTACTCTGCTACTCATAGGTGTCAGGTATTTTCTTTCTTTACTTGATAGTACTCCAGTTGCGCTCCCCATATTTACCAATATTTCCAATTGGTTTCTATATGGTAAAGTTGGGTCCTTATCCAGCTTCTTATATGTGATAGTATCTGACAACATATTTTTTATCTGGTTTTCATAGTATTCTTTGGTTAGTAACACAACTCCTCCCCCTTTATCTGCAGGCCGGATGACTATATCTTTGCGTTTCTCCAGCATTTCTATGCCCTCGTTAATATGTCTTACATTTATTTCCTTCTTTGGCCTTATATTTTCTAAATCCTGTAATACCAATCCCTTGAACACTTCAATATGGTGGTTGGGATTATTTTATAAACTCTATATACATTTTTTAAAAGACTGGTTGCAATTTTTTCTATCCCACATAGAGTCAAGGATTCTGCCTGGGGTTTGAAATGCTAGCCCACAAGCCACCTATGAATCGCCCTCATCTGCCCAGAGTAAGGGTGTGCTACAAAAAAAAGACAAATCGTACTACCACAGCCCTCAGGGGAGGGGATGGGTGAAGTGAGTGGGCAGCAGAAGGACTGAGCCCAGAGTTTGACTTTAACACTGGTAAATATATTCACTGGAATACCACAATGTTACTTTTTCAGCTACAGCTGTCATTTTAGAACAATCAATATAAAGTAATGGTTTTCACACCTTCTATTTAATTCACCAGAAACAGAACTCTATAGAATCAGGCACTCTTGACACTGCTTTGTGCATGGACATTGCAGATACTTAGTCATAATTGCTGTGCCAGGCACACATTTTATATTTTAATTGTGATACTGAAAGAATCAGGGAAACATCTTACTTCATCTAATTAGTGTATTGCTACAAACACAGGAGTACTTTTCTTGGTGACACATTCCCAATTTCCCATTAAACTACCGCTTTCTACAAATTCTGTTTTCCTCATGCTTCCAGTTAATACAGAAGTGCAGAACATTATAGCCTGCTTACTGCAGGTCAAGACATAAATCACATGCATCGTTTGACCCATCAGATTGTTAAGCAAAGGATCAGTGGGTCACAGCCATTATTATTTTTTTAAGCTTCTCAATAAAACCAAAAGACTTACACATACAATAGGTTGGAGGAGAACATATATCAGTTTTACTCTGGCTTATTTCTAAGTACAAGATTACATATTTTCAACATTCTTTCACATCAGAAATGTAACACATTTGACACTTTAGGTTCTGGCTGTTTGTGTTGACGTGGGAAAGGAAGATATGGCTAATTTATACTGGTTAAAGAGATTAGATATATTCATGTAGTAGCTAGTTAGGAAATGCATTCCATTATGTTTGAGTCACTCTGAGTAGCACTGCTGAGGTTCAGTGTGCTGAGGTTAATAGAAGACTGGACTAACGGCAGGGTCCTTTAGGCCAGTATAAAAAATATACTGTATGTTGGGCTGGTGGCCCTGAATGGTGATACTCCCACATCAGCCCTCAGAACAAGACCCTAGTCAATGACAGTGACAAGTTGTATATTAACCAGAATTAATGCACCAAATCTAGGATAGAAATGTCTTTATAAATTAATAAACCAATAAGCCTATTTGAGAGAAAGCGTTCAACTTTCCAATTATAAATCGGTGCACTAGTCATACTTCTTAATAAAAATTGTTGTGTAGTTTTTTCCAAATTAACAAAAGTTATGCATGTTATTTGTACTGCTGATACAGTAACCTTCTAAATACAGTGCATCCGGAAAGTACACATTTTGTTATGTTACAGCCTTATTCCAAAATGGATTAAATTCATTATTCTCCTCAAAATTTTACAAACAATACCCCATCATGACAATGTGAAAGAAGTTTGTTTGAAAAATGTATTAACCAACTCAATACAGTGAACTTACACCCCCTTCCTGCCCAGACTAATTTTCAGCTTTCAGCGCTCTCACAGTCTGAATTACTCAGTCATGCAACACTGTACCCATGTGAAACTTGCATCCTTTTTTTTTACACAAATCGAGCTTTCTTTCGGTGGTATTTAATCACTAGTGGGTTTTTTATTTTTTGTGCTATAAATAAAAAAAAAGTTAATTTTGTGAAAAAAATGCAGTTTTCTTTGTTTCTCTCATAACATTTTGCTAATTAGTAATCTTTCTTTATAAATTTTGGCCCAAATTTATACTGCTACATGTCTTTTGTAAAAATAACCCAAATTAGTGTATATTATTTGGTCTTTGTGAAAGTTATAGAGTCTACAAACTATGGTGCCAATCTCTGAAAATTTATCACATCTGATCAGGCCTTCAGTACATCAGGTGTATCTCATTTCTTGAGACACTAACAAGTCAGGAAAGTGCAAATACCCCCCAAATGACCCATTTTTAGAAGGAAAACATTCCAAGGTATTAAGTAAGTAGCATGGTGAGTTTTTTTAAGTTGTAATTTTTTCCCACAATTCTTTGCAAAATTAAGATTTTTTTTTTTTTTTTTTTTACAAAATTGTCATATTATCAGTTTATTTCTCACACACAGCATATGCATACAACAAATTAAACTCCAAAATACATTCTGCTACTCTTCCCGAGTATGGCGATACCACATGTGTGAGACTTTTACACAGCCTGGCCACATACAGAGGACCAACATTGAAGTAGTACCTTCAGCGAGCATAAATGACATAACTAATTTCTCAACCACCTATTACAATTTTGAAGGCCCTGGAGCACCAGGACAGTGGAATTACCACAAGATGACCCCATTTTGGAAAGCAAACACCCCAACGTATAATCTATGAGGCATAATGTGTCTTTTGAACGGTTAATTTTTTTCCAGAAGTTTTTGGAAAATGTGGAAAAAAAAAATGAAAACGCTTTTTTTTTTACACAAAGTTGTCCATTTATAAGATATTTCTAACACATAGCATGTATATAGCAAAAATGACACCCCAAAATACATGCTGGTACTCTTCCCGAGTATAACGATACTACATGTGTGAGACTTTTACACAGTCTGGCCACATACAGAGGACCAACATTGAAGTAGCACCTTCAGGCGTTCTAGGAGCATAATTTACACATCTCATTTCATTCCAACCTATTACACTTTTGAAGGTCCTGGAGCACCAGTACAGTGGAATTACCCACAAAATGATCCCGTTTTGGAAAGCAAACACCCCAATGTATATTCTATGATGCATGGGCTGCAAATAGGAGCACCAGGACAGTGGAATTACCCACAAAATGATTCCATTTTGGAAAGCAAACACCCCAATGTATATTCTATGATGCATGGGCTGCAAATAGGAACTTAGGTACTCTGATCGGCTGCAGATAGGTACTCGGATACTCTGATAGGCTGGTGACAGGTACTCGGGTACTCTGATGGCCTGGTGACAGGAACTCGGGTACTCTGTTGGCCTGGTGACAGGTACTCTGGTACTCTGATGGCCTGGTGACTGGTATTCGGGTACTCTGAAGGGTGGTGACAGCCACTTTTTGTCGTGACGTGCCACATGCTTACATCAGCCTCAACTGTCCCTCATTCTCAAGTTCTAAAGTTGGGGGGTATGTACTCTGTCCTGTGATGCTGGGGCTGTATACTCTGTTCAGTGATGCTGAGCTGTATACTTTGTCCTGTGATGCTGGGGCTGTATACTCTGTCCTTTGATGGTGAGCTGTATACTCTGTCCTGTGATGCTTGGGCTGTATACTATGCCCAGTGATGCTGAGCTGTATACTCTGTCCTGTGATGCTTGGGCTATATACTCTGTCCTGTGATGCTGGGGCTATATACTCTGTCCTGTGATGCTGAGCTAAATACTCCTGACACTATGGGTGAAAGCAAGTTGAATACAGGGAACGGAGTGGGTGGATTCTATAAGGGGTGGGGCTTATGAGAAGTGGAAGGGATCAAAAATGAGGGGCAGGGTCTGGTGCCCCCATCCTAAAACTTCACCAGCCACCACTGGTTAAAATAAACAATATGCTTAACCCTTTTGCTTTCAATTGCCTTTTTTTATTTTGCAGATGCATAATAAAGGAGCATTGTTCACATAAAAATGCACTTGAAACACCAAAACTTATATTTTCTGAAATTAGAGATCATGTATAATGAAATGATCGCAGTTTACATTTTTGATGTTGCATAATTTAACACCTGTTTAGTAAACCCATATTTTTAATAAGAAAAAAATACACTTGTACTAAATTAAATGCACACCAACACAATATAATCTCAACATTTTTCATAAAATATAAAATAGAAGACTGAATTGAGTAAATAGGCACCAAACATGTTTGGTTTCAAACCTGCAAGTGCTTATGACACAGCAACAAACTAGAAAACCTCAAATTGCCCATAGGCAAAGCTGTCTTAGCCTTCAGAAGTTATGACCTTAAAGTCGTATTAAACGCAAAAGCAAACATTTGTTATATTGCAGCTGCATTATATAAACATTTTTTGTATTGCAGTGGTTGGTGGGTGAAACAGCAGTGCTCTGCGGGCAATGGGGGGAAATAATAGTGACTATTGAGGGGTTGGAAGGAACAATAATGCCCAGCAGGAAGGCATGGAGAACAATAGTGCCCAGCAGGTGGTGGAGGAGAACAAAAGTGCCCAATGGTGGGTGGGAAGGAACAATAATTCTGGGGGGGGGGGGGTATAGAACAACAGTACCCAGAGGAGGTGTGTGGTAAACATTAATATCAGTTGAAAACACTTATTGTGCAATGATGTCTGTGTCTCACGCAGCTAGTCTTGCCTTTCGTCATCCTGTAACTCCTCCCACGGTAGCCAGGAATGAGTGGGACACACACAACTCTTCCCAGTACAGTGAGCAAAGCTTAGATGTTAGTGAAATGGTGATCAGACTGCAAAGCAGGGTGATGCGGAACTTAGCTTCTGTACACGGGGACCATGGACCGCAAATGCCGTACAGCCCTGCACAATTTGGGACTAAGCACTTCATTTTTGTCTGTCTGAATGAGAGAGGCACCCTTACTCTGCAAGATAGGTCTTTTGGTCTTCTGCCAGGTGTTTTAGGTCTGGAATTGAAAGTTGAGCAGTTGAAACTTTTTGAGCACTTTTTATGATTCGGCACTTTGTCGCTTTAACTGACAATTGCGCGGTCGTGTAAAGTTGCACTCAAACAAAATTGACATCCTTTTTTTCCCACAAATAGAGCTTTCTTTTGGTGGTATTTGATCACCTCTACGGTTTTTATTTTTTTCTCTAGAAACAAAAATAGAGCAACAATTTTAATATATAATAAATATCCCCCAAAAATATATAAAAACATTTTTTTTCCTCAGTTTAGGTCGATATGTATTCTTATACATATTTTTGGTAAAAAAAAAAATCGCAATAAGCATATATTGATTGGTTTGTACAAAAGTTATAGCATCTAAAAAATAGGGGATCGTTTTATGACATTTTTATTATGATTTTTTTTTTATTTTATTAGTAATGGCGGCGAGCTGTGATTTTTATCGGGACTGCAACATTATGGCGGACACGTCGGACAATTTTGACACATTTTTGGGACCACTGGCATTTATATAGCGATCAGTGCTATAAAAATGCATTGATTACTGTAAAAATGTCACTGGTAGGAAAGGGGTTAACACTAGGGGACGATCAAGGGGTTAATCGTATTCCCTAGTGTATGTTCTAACTGAAGGGGGGAGGGGACTGTGTAGAGGAGATGACAGATCGCTGTTCATACTCTGTATGAACAGACGATCTGTCTTTTCTCCCCTCAGAGAACCGTAAACTGTTTACACACACAGATCCCGATTCTCTGTGTGCCCTGAGTGATCGCGTGAGGGCACTCGCATCGGATCCATGGGTGAGCAGGGAACCTAGTGGCCAAAATTGGAATCAACGTAACATGACAGCGATTTGCGCAGCCGAGCCATGTTGCCGCAGCACAACTGCGGCGGCTGGTTGGCCAGCGGTTAAACTGATTAGCTCACCACTGGGAAAAGCACAGCCCATTTAAAGCAGACTCAACACCCATGCATTATTGGCAGGCACATATACAGTATATTGGGAGCGTAGAGTGAGCTTGTTGGTGTTGGACACTTCTACAGAATATAAATGTTAAAGGAGCCCTGTGCTGAATAAAAGTACACGACACTACCACAACACTGCTCCCAGCTACGTCACCATCCTCATTCTTGAGATATTGTCCAAATCATCTGCTCCACTCTTCCCAAGACTTTTTGCTTTCTAAATACTTAGTTTCATCCTTTAATCCCACCAGGGTTTCTTCAGAACCTCTCCAATGCTCTGGAACTCCCTACCCCAGTATGTTTAGTTAATTCCTATCCTGTCCACTTTTAGGCGTTCCCTAAAGAATTATTTCAGGGTCTACCTCACCTCCACCTAAAAACTGTACTTTGGCCACCTCCATCAGATGACTCCCCGCATCTATTATCTTTTGTACCTGTACCACCTCCCTGTCTCTTAGATTGTAAGTTTCATGAGCAGCAAACTCCTATTCCCTCTGTATTTAACTGTATTGTAATTGTACTGTGTCCCTTTATATCGTAAAGCAATGCGTAAACTGTTGATGGTATATAAAACCTGTATAATAATAATAATCCCTGCAGTACTCGTGCAATGCATAGATCTATTGAAGCTATTAATGTGCCTGCTCGATATGAATGTTTTAGCCAACATTGAGGATGAGACCACTTAACCTGAGTGCACATGTGTCATGATCAGGGGTCTGGCTCGAAGACCAGTTGCTATAGCAGTAGTGGGACTACCACAGACCAGCAGGATGGGTACACAGGTAGTCATCCTGGCGATGAAGCAGGCTCATCTGAGGTGCAAAGTCTAAGTACTAACCAGTGTTCACCAGAGCTCCTGATGGTGGAGATGAATTTGGCTGCATGTTAGTACCAGTTTTCTGTCCTCTGGATTGCCCCACAAGGAAGTGAGAAAGCCAGGGTCCAGAAGCAGATAAGCAGGTAAGGATCAAAAAGAAGCATAGTCAGTAAAACAAGCTAAAGATCTGTAACAATTTGTTACAGGTTGGGATCAGGCAGAAGCGTAGTCAAGGAACAAGTGGTAGCACAATATGGACGGCAGCAGGGAAGATGAGAGTGAGGTACTGGCTGAAGAGAACACAATAATCTGGCAGACGGGAAATGCAGAGACATGGCTTAAATAAGGAAGTTTGTGGGAGGCGCAAAGAGTTCAAGGTGCAGCAGAAGTCAAGGCACAAAGCAGGGTTGTTCAATGGTTCAGGCAGGGTACTGTCCAGCATCTCAGGTAGCTCAGCGAGAATAGTTATTGCCAGACACAGCAGAGGTCCCAGGTTCCAGTCCAGGTCTTGACAATGGGTAGGTTAGAAACCCACATTTATGATTTATATTACAGATATATAAACCATATATGTTTTTCCTGAAGAAGCAAACCATTGGTTCCATTGGAACTTTTCTACACGTTTCCACCAAGAAACATGCAGAGAGATTCCTCCATTGACCGCTCCTAAATGGATATGAAATCAACTGTATTTTTAATATGTTATGTTATGTGTTGAGTAAATCTGATTGTTAGGAGTGGGGGGTATATGTACACATGGGGATTTGCAATGTAAAAATCTATGAATCAAATGTAATTGAACAACATGGGGAATGTATAAGCTTTAAAAAAAAAAAAAGACATGATGAAGACAAATTCATTTTTTGATGTTGAAAAAATGAGTACCTAAAAGGTCTTTTCCAAGGGTTTTCCATACTGTGAGAACCTCACAGTGTGCAGTAAAATCACAGTAAGCTATTTCATTACAAAAGAGCAGCCTGTAGAAATGTGCATGACTGAAGGTAAGGCTGGAGTTCAGCTTTAAAAATATATATTTTTTTATTCCTGTTGCTAAATTTGAAAATGGTTGTCTGCCTATGATAAGGGAAATTAATTTAAATGTAAGAGTTTCTATTATTATTTCAATTTGCTATTAAAGTTATCTTTCAAGGGTGGAGAAAAACTGTTCCATACTTACAGAATATATTTTATTGTTCACATGACTGTATTGTCTTCATTTTTAATTAGTTTCTAAAAAAAATTATTCTGTGTTCACCTGAAGTTATTGTATAATGATTTTTTATTAATTAGGCCGGGAAGAGATCATTTGTTAAAACATATTCTCAAATACAAATGTTTGTTGTGATTATTATTTTGGCTAGGTTAGTTTATTCTTTATCTGTCATTATTCATCACTCAACTCATGGGAAACAACTTATCCACAACAGAATATATTCCAACAATAAACAAAATAAAATAAAAATTTCATTTTATTTTATTAAAAAAAATAATGATGTTATACTTAGCTCCAAAAGCTAGTTTTTATAAAAAAAATTACTATTGTCTGATGTGGTGATTGAGTATATTGAATGACACATAGCAGGGTTGTCCGCTGTCACCATATTTATATATATATATATATATATATATATATATATATATATATATATATATATATATATATATATATATATTGGCAATGGAACATCTTGCAAATGCTTCAATTTAGAGCATTGGGGTTGGGAAAAATGCTCATAAATTGAGTTTATTTGAGGACTACCTTCTTTTGTATGTGGACAATCCATGGGTTGTTTTTCCTTGCTACAAGAGCTAGCTCAGTTTGGTTCATATAGTAATTTTACATTTTTTGTTTCAAAGTCACAATGCCTTAACATCACTATACCCCAGTATGAACAGAATTTTTTTTTTTTTAAAGGCATCTTTTTCATTTCAGTTGTCAAGTATTTAGAGGTCCATATTTATTTGATATTTAATTGAGCTTAGATAAACAATATAAACTGAATTATTTACCTTAACTTTAATGGGGGTAAACCAAAGGGGGCGTAGGGCTACCAAATTTAGAATAGTAATAAACAACATAAATATTAATGCAAAATGTTTATTGGTTTCACATTACCAAACTGAGCACTGGGTGCCCATAAAGGCCATGTTGTCTCCAGTTTCTTTTACAGCTCTTCTATGCATTAGACAACCCATCACCCATTTAAACACTCATTACATCCCTTGATTGCAATGCTTATGAAAATTTGTCATTTGGCGTTAGGTAAGTATAGGATTTCTTCAATACCTGGCACATTAACTTTAATTATGGGTAACCCCCCGAATTCCCTCCACATCTCCATGTAACCCACTTTTTACAGTATGGGATGGGATATAACATGGGTATACCAGTCACTATGTGTTTTTATTAATCAACTTCATGTCAATACATTGGGTATAGCTTTGCAACATGAGGCCAGTAAATATAAAATTCACTTCTTGGATCTAAATATGGAAGTGAAGAATGGTTCTGTAATTACATCTACGTACTTCAAGGATACTGACTGGAACAGCTATATTGACCAGGGAAGTTGTCATCATCTTTCCTGGTTAAGGTCAGTTCCAAGAAGCCAGTTTATTCGCTTAAGGTGTAACTCTACTATGAGGGATGATTATCTAAATCAGGCCTTAGTATTGAGATATAAATTTATTGATAGAGTCTACCAAGAAGATGAGCTTGATGGGCAGAGGTAGATAGTATTGAGAGAAGTGTCATTTTTGGTGATTCCAATGCTAAAAATTATACAGCTAAAGGTTTCAGCTTTTCCTTTGTCACAACATACTCTCATCAATACCATGACATCAAATATATTTTGGCGAGGCATTGGAAGGTGCTGAAAAATGACAAACTTTTGAGTTCTCATATTCTGGATTCCCCACAAGTTATCTTTGGAGGAGTTCCACCATTGTGTATTGCATGTTGCATGCTGCACATTGCATGTTGCACCAAATATCATAGATGCTCCGAATAGGACTACTTTTTTCAAGATCATAAGGGCTGTTTTCCCTGGCACAAATGTACAGTTTGTAGTTTAAACAAAGTACAGGAAAAAAAATGCGTAATTGGCATCATCCCTTTAACCACTTCTCGACCGGCTCCCATACATATACGGCGGCAGGTTGGCTCCCGCCGTATAATAACAAAATTTACGCTCTTTTTTTGTTTATAGCGCAAAGAATAAAAACAGCAGAGATGAGCAAATACCTTTAAAATAAATCTCTATTTGTGGGGAAAAAAAGACATAAATGTTGTTTGGGTACAACGTCACACGACCGCACAATTGTCAGTTGAAGCGATGCAGTTCAATGGCCTGGTCATTAAGGGGGCAAATCCGTCCAGGGCTGAAGTGGTTAAATACTGATTGTGTACAAGGCAATTTCAAAGAAGACATTTTATATTATTTATTATTATTGATTATAATAAAAAAAACTGTCGACAATGTGCAGATGACGATGGTTGATGGTAGACATGTGAAATATTTCGTTTCGGAATTTTGCTTTCGTCCGAAAAATAATTTATTTAGTTACTCCCGAATCTCGTTTTTATTTATTTTGTTTCGTTAGAAAATGCATTCATCCAAAAATCTGAAATAATTAAGGCCAAATCTGTCATTGAAGGCTTATGGTGTCTGTCGAATGTTCTAAGAAAATTCAACGGAGCAGCTAAACTGTATGATGCCGCAATTGTACATTTCCGGTCGAATGTTCCGCCTACAAGCTATAGTAGAATTTGAATGTTATATGACACTAGTAATAATTATATTTATTAATTATTATTACTAGTCAACCAACATTAGAATTCTCGCGGCGACTGCTTCATCGAATCTTCATGTCGAATCTTTTCTCTCTATGTCGAATAATCTTGGACTAATAGTTAGGTTAGGCATATTCAACCTTTTTTGCTATTGTCTCTATAATGTTGAATCTTTTCTTTCTATGTCAAATCTTTTCTCTCTATGTAGAATAATCTTGGACGAATAGAGCTAAGGTTAGGCACATTCGACCACAGGTTCGATGGACACAGATCGCTATTGTCAGCGTCATGTCGAATCTCCTATCTATATTGAACTGTTGTCACAACAAAAACAAAAACAAAGCATTTATTTATGTCGGATCTTTCGGTTTTCAGATTCTTCACGTTCGTTATCGTTTGTAAAAACGATAACGAAAATACCTGAAATTCGGACGAAAATGCATTTGGACGAAAATGAATGCACATGTCTAGTTATTTGTAGATAGGGATATCCTTATCCCTATCTACCAATAACCACGGCATCTGCACATTGTCAAAAGTTTTTTTTTTTATTATAATCAATGCAATCTTATTTAAAATAAAAAAAACTTTTCATATTGAATAATATAAAATGTCTTCTTTGAAATTGCCTTAAAAATCCCAATTTAGAGATTTAAACACAAAGTACAGGATAGCTGAGTTTGTAATTTCAGTTCCAAGGTCACTTGTAAAATCTATGATATTAACACTTACACCACATTATGGGATGCACAGGTAGTATACCTTATAATTTGCCCCTGCGACCTTCAGTATGTAGATCGCACCACTAGGGCTTTGCATGTAAGAATAAAGGAACACATAGCTAACATCAAAAAGGGGTTCCCTGGCCATAGTTTCTCTAAGCACTCTTTGCAGTGTCATGATAAAAATCCTGCGAGTTCTATTTTTATGGCCATAGATAAATTCATGTCACATTGGAGGGGGGAGTTTTGTCAGGCGGGAAATATTTAGATTAGAGACCCGCTGGATTTATGATCTCAAGTCTTATGTCCCATTTAGACTCAATGTTGAATGGGACATAAACTGTTTTATAAATAATAGTTGAATTTTGTACACATTTTAACATCTGCTTAGGGGTTTCATATACTCGTCCTTGATTCTTCATTTGGTTGTTTTATTTACTTTGGTCATGTTGGTTTCTGTAATTTCAGTACTATGATATTCTGTGTTGGCTTGCCTCCTGGGCCTTATTTATGGGGGTGGAGTCACTGCTGTCTTTTAGAGGGTTGAGTATTGATCGTGTAGCTGCTTGTCTATATCTACATGTACGGCTCTATGATGATTAATGGGAGCCGTTCCACTTGATGTTCATTGCTGAATTGCGGATATATTTATGTCACATGCTTACATGACTGCTCTATAATCTGAGGGTCCAACTGTTCTGGTAATCAGACTTGCTGGAAATACTGTGGTGTTGTGTGCACTTCTTATTGCACTGAAGCTGTTGTGGGGCTTTCATCTGTCATTCATTATATGTGTTTGTGAATGCTATTTTATTTGATACATTTGATAAGTGCTGCATACCAGGACTTTTTTCATTTTTTAAAGTAGCCTTCTGTCTTACCTTTGTCAGTTAGGCAGGCTGTTTGTTATTCTAATTGCATAGCCTGGATCCACCGCTTAAACTGTCAAACAATATATATTCATATAAATAAATTATATCTCAACCAATCACCACATAAACAATGCATATATGGGCAGTCCACATAACCAAAACACAAATAAAAAGGAGGAAAGACTACGAAGGTCACTCCAGAGGCTCACCACGATTGAATACAAATATTTTATTGTAGAAAAACGCACCATAGAAATCACAAAACAGCAAACTTCAGTGAATGACCTTCCAAAACAATATTAAAAAGACAGCGTTGTCATAATAGTGAAATTGCAGCTGCGCAATCAAACTCACTTGTAGTTGGTCTATTGATCTAGGAAAGTTGATGATTGGACTTGTTTGACATGAAAAAAAAAAAGGACACAGCAGTCCAAAGTTCCTTAGGACCAAAAAAGAGGAAGTGTGTATGAAATACACCTGTATAAGTGCGGGTGCTGGCTTGCAGATTGATAATTCATTAGAGCAGCCCAGTAAAGAATGTTCAGTCATAATATATCAGTTGTTTACCAACTTTAATGGGCTAGATGCTCAATGAAGCACAATGGTTAAATGACTGATACAGACTTAATATGTCTAAGATCAGTCTGGGGGGAGTCACCCACTTTAGGCTGGATTACTGGGAGAAAGTTCATCTGTTTAAGGGTAGGAGTGTGGGAGGGAGAATTGAAAGCAGCTTCTACTGGTATCCTACCAGAATATTGAAAAGATCTCACCACCTCCGCTGTCTCCACTGTACCTCCACCTCTGAAATTTCTATGGTGCGTTTTTCTACAATAAAATATTTTTATTCAACTGTAGTGTGCCACTGAAGGGACCTTTTTGGCAGGCTTTCCTACTTTTGTTTGTTTGCTCCTTGGGCCTAAGTCTCTAAATGATATACAGTATTGCCACTGGGCTTTCAATTTTCAGGACGGTGGTATCAATATCTTCAGCTGCAACATTTTTATATGTATCTTATTCCTCAGGAAGATGTATCAAGGGAAATAAATCTGTTTTAATCTATACAGATTGTCAACATGTATTGTTTAAAATATATAATGCATTACTTTCATTAGGACCTCATTCGCATCCATACTTTGCAAGAGTATTGGATAGGGAGCCAGACTTTAACCACTTAAGGATCAAGCCTCAAGGCCAAGTGGGAGAAGGATCTCAATAGAACCTTTACCAAGGCCCAATGGGGGGATATTATTCACATGGCCCAGAATACGTCAATTTGTACACGATTCCAGGAACTAAATTATAAGATAATGACGCAGTGGTATTACACTCCATCTAAATTGCAGAGATTCTATCCTGAAACCTCCGGTCAGTGCTGGAGATGTGGGGATCTGGGAACCCTTTACCATATATTTTGGACATGTCCTAAAATTAAGCAGTACTGGGTAGAAATATGCAGGATAACTCAAAAATGTACGGAAATAGAAATCCCAGAGGACCCGGCCTTCTTTCTGTTACACTCCTCCCAAATACCAAAACGGACCTATAAAAAATCTATTATATGTCATCTGCTCAATGCTGCCAAGGCAAACATCACTATAAGTTGGAAGGAACCTGATCCACCCTCTATAATAAGGTGGTTAAACAAAGTCCTGGAGATCAGGGCCATGGAAGACTTAGTTTCATTTGGTCAAAACAAAATAGAGAGCTATAATAAAACCTGGGGAGGGTGGAATAAATTTATGGACTCTGAGGAAGGTAGGAGACTAAGGGAACAAGACACCGGAGAGGAGAGCTAGACGGAGGGGAGGAGGCAGGGGAAATATCCCCAGACAGGAGGGATGAGGTGGATGGGAGAGGAGATGGGGGAAGACCTGCCCCCCTTTTTTTTTTCCTTTTTTTTTTTTTGTTGGGGGGGAGTTAAGAGGGAGGGTACATAGGAAATGAAGACGGGGGGAGGAGAGACCCAAGAAAGGGGAAGGAATGATGCCGAGGGAAACTATTGGAGGGTCTTTAAATAAGATCAGAAGGCCTGGGAAATAAAAGACACGGGCTTCAAAATAAGGAGGAGGATGAGAAAAGACAAATTATGTTTGAATTTAAGTTGAAAAGACGACTGTCTAATAATATATGTTAATTGTACCCTATGGGCCTAGAATGGCCGGTTAACCTTATGTATGTGTTCCCACGATTTGTTGTTTTTTTTTTTTTTTTTTTCCTCTTTTTTGTTGTCTCTCTTCCGCCCAACTGTATTTACTTTTAATGTTTGAATGGAAAAACGAATAAAAAATCAAAATATGAAAAAAAAAAAAAGGATCAAGCCTCTTTCTGAGATTTGTTGTTTACAAGCTAAAAACATTTTTTTTTTGCTATAAATTACTTAGAACCCCAAACATTCAAAAAAAAATTTCTAACACCCTAGAAAATAAAATGGCAGCCGTTGCAATACTTTCTGCCACACCGTATTTGCGCAGCGGTCTTACAAGCGCACATTTTTTGGAATTTTTTTTTTCAATTAAAAAATAAGACAACAGTAAAGTAGAGGGCACTGGATCACAGCGGGAGGGGGGCCCTCTCCCGCCACCGATAAAAGTGATCTAGCGGTGAATCCGCTGCAGAGACCACTTTTATCTTGTAGCGGACCGCCCGCTGAAGAAGAGGATACCAGGGTTATGGCAGCTATCTGCTGCCATAACAACGATATCCTCCTTCAAACAGCTGACGTAAAACTGCGAGGGGTGGTCTGTAAGTGGTTAAGAAGAAATTTGGGAAAAATGATTTCTCCTAACTTTTAGGTCGAGTAAATCATGTCAGAAACAGGAAAAAAAATTATAAACTGCTTAGTAAGTTGTCCAGAGGTCCAGCAGTGCTGCATAAGATTAAGATGCCCAGCTATGTCAGATAGATGTTGGTGATGCAGGAGAAAAATAGGCAATGTTACATATATCTACTGGAAGTGCCCTCTAATGAGGCAATGTTGGATTACTATATTTAAACTATGTCATTGGATCACGGGTGTGAGTTGGCCAGAGGCCTTTGATGTGGTGCTACTTTCCATCTACTTTCCTGCTAAAAGGAGACTTCAATGCTTTTTAATTGGTGGCAGAGTGCTGATCCCTAGACACTGTAGAACAGCTGAAGTCCCTTGTGTCAGGGAGTGGGTAATTGAGCATGAAAGATTTACAGGGAGCCTACAGGAAAGATGCTCAACATTTGTAAACCCTTGGTATACCTGGAAGGAATTCTCTAGATCAAAGAAACTGCAGTCTTTTCTTAGAGAATGATACTTGGTATTCAGTTCCTCGAAAACAAATTCATACCCCTTGAAATTTGCCACATTCTGTCATGTTACAACCAAAAACGTAAATGTGTTTTATTGGGATTTTATGTTCTAGACCAGGGGTCTCCAAACTTTTTAGCCTGAGGGCCACATTGTAGATTTTATAAATATTCGCGGGCCGAAAAAATGTATTTATAATTAAATGAATAAAAATGTAAATAATCTCGTCAGAGCCTTTCCGCACATCTGTGTCTCCGTCAGAGCCTTTCAACACTTCTGTGTCCCCGTCAGTGCCTTTCAACACTTCTGTGTCCTTGTCAGAGCCTTTCCACACTTCTGCGTCCCCGTCAGAGCCTTTCCGCACTTCTGTGTCCCTGTCAGTGCCTTTCAACACTTCTGTATCCCCGTCAGAGCCTTTCAACACTTCTGTATCCCCGTCAAAGCCTTTCCACATGTCTGTGTCCCCAGCAGAGCCTTTCCACAAGTCTGTGTCCCCAGCAGAGCCTTTCAACACTTCTGTGTCCCCGTCAGTGCCTTTCAACACTTCTGTGTCCCCGTCAGTGCCTTTCAACACTTCTGTGTCCCCGTCAGTGCCTTTCAACACTTCTGTGTCCCCGTCAGTGCCTTTCAACACTTCTGTGTCCCCGTCAGAGCCGTTCAACACTTCTGTGTCCCCGTCAGTGCCTTTCAACACTTCTGTGTCCTTGTCAGAGCCTTTCCGCACTTCTGCGTCCCCATCAGAGCCTTTCCGCACTTCTGTGTCCCTGTCAGTGCCTTTCAACACTTCTGTATCCCCGTCAGAGCCTTTCAACACTTCTGTATCCCCGTCAGAGCCTTTCCACATGTCTGTGTCCCCAGCAGAGCCTTTCCACATGTCTGTGTCCCCAGCAGAGCCTTTCCACATGTCTGTGTCCCCAGCAGAGCCTTTCAACACTTCTGTGCCCCCACTGTGATTACACCCCCATATAACCCCAAAGCTGATAACACCACCCCAGATACTCCCAGTCTGATCACACCTTCATATCTCTCCACTCTGATCACACCCCCATATCTCTCCACTCTGATCACCCCCCCTCCTCATACCTCTCCCCTAACACACCCCTCCACCATCACACACCTTTGGGTTTTGCAGTCCTGCAGACAGTTCCTCCTAGTCATGTGGCTCCTCCTCCAGATGATGTCAGTGGTGGGTTGGCTGTCACACTGGAGCGGGCACAGTACTTCCATACAAATTTGGCGGTGGCAGCTGCACAGAGCGGGAGCCTTCTCCACTCCAACCTCGTCCTCTGCAGCCACTCCCCCAGCCCAACCTCGTCCTCTGCCGCCACTCCCCTAGCCCAACCTTGTCCTCTGCCACCACTCCCCCAGCCCAACCTCGTCCTCTGCCGCCACTCCCCCAGCCCAACCTTGTCCTCTGCCGCCACTCCCCCAGTCCAACCTCATCCTCTGCCGCCAATCCCCAAGCCTAACTCCAGCACGCACAGCCAGCCCACATACATGCTGACCGACAGGCCCCGCCTCCTCCCTGCGAGTATTGGACTCTGCCCAACTGCTCCGCCTACCTCTGCCTCGTTGGATTCGCTCTGACAGCGGCACACATACATCGCCCCGCCTGCCTTCTGCTCTGTCCCACTACCTAAAGCGCACAGGGAATTGAAGCAGGCAGTCTCTGAAGGAGCTGCGGGCCAGATAAAACATCCAAGCGGGCCGGGGTTTGGAGACCCCTGTTCTAGACCAACACAGAGTGGCACATAATTGGGAAGTTAATGAGGAAATTGAGTCCACCCATGAATCTCTCACATTGCATCAAGCTACAGAAACATATTCAAAGCTCAATATGGGTTTAACTGATTTTCTAACTGGTTTTGAGTAAAGCATAATGGACAATACAAGACACAAATTCCTGAGAGACTTACAAGATTATCAAAATGGTCAAGTTTACATACATAAACAACTGGATAGACCCCATTCAATACTCAGGAACAGGAGATGCCGAAGACACAAGACACAGATACATGTGAATTTTAGTTCAATGGAGCAATCGGATACACAATCGAAAGTTTCAGATGCTACAGATGGTAGATCATCCGTTGTCTCATGCAGCGCTACATCATCTGTTATTTCTAGGGGCATTGATCGTGGTCCCCATTAAAAAACTGTCCTGAAACATCAGACAAGACAGAAAAGAAAAAAAGAAAAACATGGGGACTGAGCTATTGCCAGACCAAGCTATCCGTGCCAGGTGAGAAACAGGAGAACCTAAAACAGGTGACAGCGGAGCAGGACACTGCCAATACTATACAAGTGGTTAATTTGTCGCATGTCCAGCTCTCTGATCCAGAACTATCTCTCCTTTCAAAAGGTCTTTCTTTTTCTCCTATGTTACATTTTGACATTTTCAGGACCCCGCTTTATTAACAATATAGTACTTAGGAAGCATTTTTGTAGGGGCGGAGTTTGACGGCGTCCAAGATGGCCGCGGTCTAACAGAGCTCCGTCCACAGCGGGACAAAAACGGCCTGAAAAGCGACCCATAACCCCCACCCAGAGGAGACACAGCAGCGTTCTTGCTCCCTGAACCCCCCAGGGCAAGAACCGAGCATGACCAGACAAAAAAACGTGACGTCCCGACCTCAGAAGCTGACGGAGTTCTTCCCGTCGGGGCCCAGGCAAAATGGCGCCGGAGCGTCTGCCTCACAGGCAGCAAGGCATACACCGCCGCTGATGCAGGAACAAAAAGCACATAAACGGAGGACCCCACAAAGGGATTCCATGTCACCGCCGGCCACACCGACATCAGGCAGCCCAGAAAAGGCAAGGATAAGGATGGAGGCCGCAGAAGGAGACATAGAGGTGAGCTCTGCACATGACTCAGGGGATGACACCAGGGAACTGCCTGAATCCATAGATCATTTCCCCACAAATAATCAGCCAGTCATAGACACTGTTTTAAAGGAAATGCTGGTGTCCCTAAGAAGTTCTTTACACTCAGACATGGTCTCCTGCATGCATTCGCTCAACAAAGACATACACGCTGTGACAGAAAGAGTGACTCATGTAGAAAATAAAATGGGACCGTTTGCCTCCACTATTAACGCCCTGGTGGACGCAAACGAAGACAATGAAAATGACATAGAAAGCGTCAAAGCCAAAATGGCGGACATGGAAGACAGGGCCAGGAGAAACAACGTTAAAATCCAAGGGATACCGGAATCGGTCCTGCAGCATGACCTAAGGGACTATGCCAATCAATTGTTCACCACAGTCCTGCCAGACCTGACCGCCCTGGACTTTACAGTGGACAGGATCCCCCGGATTTCTAAGTCTGCCCATCTTCCAGCTAGTGTGCCCAGAGACATGATCCTGAGGCTACACTTCTATCACACAAAGGAAAAATAGATGCAAGCTTACCGTCAGAGGAAACACATCCCTCCACCATAAGCAGAATTGCAAATATTCGCAGACCTATCTCAGTATACCCTCCAAAAGCGCAGAAATTTAAACACCATTACAAAAGCTCTCAGGAACCACAAACTGAGCTACAAATGGGGCTTTCCTACAAAGCTTATTGTAACGAGGGAAGGCAAAGACTAACCGATGGACTCAATGGCCAAAACCTGTCTCTCTTGGAATCCTGGGGCATTATACCTGAAAAATATGCTTCATCTAACTATACCTCCAACAACAATGCCCAGGAATCGGGCTGGCGCACTGTCAATCAAAAGAACGCCCGCACCCACAAATAATATGGGTTGGTTACAGACATGAGTACGAATACCCGCTGTGAGGAGACTTACATATTTGTTGTCCGGTTCTCCCAGTTGTTGGTCAAGGAGACCACCTTTCCCCTGCTGCATTCTAAGTGGCCTTGGGCCGCACTCACTCCTTTCTTTTCAGTCTGGGCTGTTAGCCCTAGTTATGTCTTTTATGTGTTTCTCAAATGACTTATCTTTTTTTTTTCTTAGTCAAGAACATTTTCACTTTCATCAGATGTTCCAGAAGCTTTTTCTACAGACCGCTCCAATTACTGTTGAACAAAGTACAAGAGCCCAGGAACCATCACAAGTAAGTGCCACACAATCTACCCACATCAATAACCAACTTCTAGACACCCAAAATGGCCGTTAAAATACTGACTATCAATGCCAGGGGCCTCAACCACCCGGCAAAGAGGGAGGCTCTGCAAACTAAATGTGATGTAATGTGTGCACAAGAAACACATTTTGACGCTAAGTCCCCACCCAAATGCACTCATCCTAAATTTCCTTACGTATTTTATGCTAATGCTGACTCCAAGAAGAAGGGCAAGCTAATAGCCATAAAAGATACGGTAGCCTTCAACCTGCAGAAAACCATATCCGACCCACAAGGGAGGTACGTTATCCTGATATGCGACATCAACAATGTTACCTACACGGTAGTCAATGTCTACGCACCCAACGCCAGACAAATACAATTTTTTCACAGAAAGGAGAGGCAGATTGATAATCTGCTGAGACTTTAACATCACTCCTGACCCTACGATTGACCTGACTTCCAATCCGAAACGCACACCTCCTTCCTTGAAAACTGCTCTGAGATCTCACGAACTGTATGATGCATGGAGGTGTATCAACGCTACAGAGAGAGACTTCTCTTTTTTTTCCAACGTTCATGGATCATATAGCAGGATAGACCTGTTTTTGGTAGATAAGATGACCTTGCTCCAATGCAAATCAGCCACTATCAACAACATTACGTGGTCAGACCACGCATCAGTGTGTTTGGTGCTGGGTGATCTTTCCAAGCAAGGTCCTCCCTTGGTGTGGAGGGTTAACCCTACACTACTGCAGGACAAATGTATCAAGGAACACATTAGGAAACATCTGGAAGAGTTTTTTATGACAAATGTTGATTCGGTATCTAATCCTAACATGGTCTGGAATGCCCATAAGGCATTTACTAGGGGTATGCTCATACAACAAGGAGCTAAGCACCGGAGGAGAAGGCAACAGCGGGTTGAGGGTTTAGTGAACCAAATAGATCTACTAGAACAGCAAAATAAGGTTTGTACTTCCCGTACACTCATAGATCAATTATCAATGCTAAGGAATGATTTGCGGCGACTGCTTTGATGTAATCATCCATAAACAAACAGAAGACTCAAACTATCGTATTACACTAGTGGTAACAGAGCGGGGAAACTTTTAGCTAACAAACTCAAAGGCCACAGGTACAAAACCCTAATACCCTTTATTAAACATCCTACCACACACGATAAGAGATATCACCCACAACACATAGCGGATGCCTTCAGTGACTATTACAGTTCACTCTACAACATCAAAAATGATCATACCACTACACAACCTTCAAAGTAATCAATTCCAATTTTGTTTTAACACTAATCAAACTACCCACACTGAGAATGTCATGGGGAAGAAAAGGGCAGGGGAAAAAGTTGGGACTTTATATGAGGCATGCAGTCTCAGGGGACAACCAATTATCAATGGTATAATTGTTTAAATTAGTACAATAGGCCCATGATCAATGGAGTAACATAGGTAAGGGATAGTGGTACTGTAACCTCTGGGTAGAATATGAAGTACACCTAAGTATATGTGTAGTACATAGTTTCAGAGAAGACCAACTATCAATATTACCATATAGTTCTAGTTATTAAGATGCAATAGGACCATTATAGGAAAAGTAAAGACAATCTTTAATAATGGTAGTATAGCCCATAGTTTCATCTATATACACAGACATGTTGATTATTGACATATCAAACAGTATTTACAGTGATAGAAGGGATCTCCAAACTTGCTAGTCCTCCATGTGTTATTAGGAAAGAGACCCTCGATGAGGTATCTCAATCCCATACCACAAAGTTAGATGTATAGAATACAAATATAAGAAAATACAGTATATACGTCTAGACACTGCTTCAATTAGCTCGACGCGTTTTGTGGTTTAGTCATACCACTCACCAGGAGCAAGCACGTGGTAATAATCTGAAATTAGATACATAGAGGTCCAATGATTAACATATAGCAAAAGAAATGATAAAACCAAAATGGGACAGGGCCAGTCCCATAGTAATACTTACAGACTGGTCTGCTGTGTATAGGAGGCATGGTATAACGCTGGATAATAGAGGCCCCCCGGTAATGTCAGGCATGGGAACTGAGGGGGCATATAGGAAGAGGCAACTCAAACAAAAAACCCCACGAAGATAGGCTGACATCCTAGGGCAAAGAGTCTGTGTAAAACTGGGAATAAATATAGATGAATGTGTGTTAAAAACACTACACAGTGAAAGTGGTAATGCTAGACTGGTGTAAGACTTGTAAAGTGGGGCTGTATCACATCGTGATGGTAGTTAGTAAAAATGTGTAATTTAGCTATATAGGCATGGCAAAACCTGTTTGGGCTGCCTCTTCCTATATGCCCCCCTCAGATTTCAAAGATTTCATAATGACGACTCAAATCACCAGGTCACTTCACAGGAAACTATCACCAACTATTTTGGCGTCAGTGAGGGCGTGGACACACCTGTGCGGGGACTGGGGGTGGAGCAGCGAGAAATTGCCGCTGAAGCTCCCGCTTTCCGCACTGGAGAATATAATACCCAACCTCAATCTCTCGAGATGGGGGGACAGGAGAATAAAATGGCTTTGCGACATATTAGATGGGCACTTAGTTAAAAAGTTTCATCAATTACAGCAAGAATTCCAACTGCCTTCCTCAGAGATGTACAAACATTCTCAAATAGTGCACCTAATTAACAAACAACCCCATCTCACTATTGAATTACCACTGAAATTGATAAAAAATTTCCACACACCTACAGATAAGGACAAGGGCATATCGCTATTATACTCTAGTTTACAAGGAAAAAATATATGCACTAAAACGTCATCAATGTTAGCATGGGAAAAAGACATAGGAAAGGAATTCCCTACCACACAATGGGAAAAATCACTGAGATTAACACACTCATCCACTAAGAGTACCAACCTAGGGTAAATGCAACAAAATATATTACTTAGATGGTACCTGACCCCTCATAGACTAGCAAAAATTTTCCAACATCCATAGAAATAATCCAGCTCATAAACACCAATAGTTCTTTTGAGATAATGCATGCCTCAATTTTGGGGAAATACACAATGGTACAGGAACTCTGGGTACCTTGGAACAACTGGTATGAAAAATAGCTAAATAATATTTGGTAAAAGATAAACAGATAACTTCTAGGAATGGCTACACTATAATATTAAACGTCTTGACTATATTATTATTATTTGCTCCCTTTCTTTCCCCTATCCCTTTATTTTCTTTTTCTTTTATATTCACAGCTTTCTTATATGTTAATTTTATTCTGATCCAAAGTGAAGGTATAGAAACATGGGTCTATACACCACGTTATTAAGTTAGGTTGTTGGTCATTATCCAATGTTTAGCACATTAGGTTCCATGGCTTAATGTTCTTGCGTCAACCATATTTCTCATGGGGAGGGACAGTGGGCCTCTCTCCAAGAGACACAGTGTGATCCCAAATAGGGGTGTCGGAGGGATGGGCACGCTGGCTAACTCCGCATTGAAATGCCAAGAACAAAGGGGACTAGGAGACAATATATAAAAAAACTTGTAACTAGCAAATTAAGAACCGCTGTTATCTATATACTGTTTTTGTACACTGTTAATGTGCCTTATTGCATTCTTGATATTTCTGTTACTTTTGTACTCTACTTTTGAAAATTCAATAAAAATTATTGATAAATAAAAAAAATTAAAAAAAAAGGAAGCATTTTTGTGAGGTGCCTGAACCTATTGGTTCTCTGACTGAGGCTACCCAGGATGATATGTCTTCTACTTCTGAGTCATTTGACTTTCAGGATTTCGTATTCAAACTACCCTGGAGAGCCTACAGTCAGAGTCTATGGGAGGCACCTATGCTAAAACAGATGGGACCTCTGGTAGTGGCAACAAATATTTTTGTCCCGTTCATACACGGAGTGCAGCAGTTGAAATGTTCCAGACCTTAGTAGAGAATGATATGGTTAAACTTAACAATACGGTAGAAAGCAATTGCAGATTAAATAGGTATGCACACAAGTAAGTGCTGATTATGCAGAAGATAAGTGGATGTGCTGATGTGAATTTTTTTTGCTTAAATCACATAAAATCGCATAAACGTGACATAGCTTAAAATTGCATAAAATTGCATGAAATCGCATAAAACATCATATTCAAAGGATAAATCCGTGAAAGGTGTGAATTTTTGTGCATAAATCACATAAAATCGCATAAACGTGACATAGCTTAAAATTGCATAAAATCGCATGAAATCGCATAAAACATCATATTCAAAGGATAAATCCGTGAGAGGTGTGCAGAGGTGTATCAAGTGAGAATGATGTGGGTGAATCACATAAAATCATATAAAAATGACATCTCTTAAAATTGCATAGAAACGCATAAAAATCGCATAAAGTTGCATCAAGCGTCACATTAAAATAAGGTGAATCTGTGATGGGCGTGCATAGAGTGCTGCGGTCAAGTACAAGTGGTTAAAAAATATGACACATAAAATAGTCGCAATAAAAATTGCATCGGTGCATAAAACCAACTAGGTGGATAAGGATGTGTAAAAGGTAAGCATAGCCAAAAAAATTGAATACAATCAATAAATAAGTAATGCAAAAGTGCAAGAACAGTCCGTGGGGGTGAGCCCTTTCCTAGTGTGGGCAAAGTGTGGTTTGCTATGGCGCTGGTGACAAATCCTGGTGGGGTATAACGGTATCGGTGCTGGTGGTTATTGTGACCAGTAGCTGCAGGTGGTTCCTGATCTTCCGTGGAATATAGTAATGGATGTACCCTTACCTTACCGCTGTAAGGTAACAGCGTGTATATGTGTTAGCTGGTTCTCAATGGGGCTTCTGTGTCCTATGGCGGGCGGCTCCCTTTAAATCCAGGTGTTTGGGCGTCTCTTTTACTGGGGTGTACGCTCTAGTTCAGGTGTATGTGTCTCGCAAAAATGGATAAGGAGAGGAAGGGTCTCGATAGTGTAGTACGTTTTTAAAAGGTTTTATTCAATACAAGTAAAATACAGTAAACTCACATTTATGTTGCTCAAAATTGCATGGGATAAACGAGCATCGAGCTCGTACCTCGCTTCCGGTATCTAGTGTCCCTTTACGCGTATTCGTCACTGTCACATGACTTCTGAAGAAGTCATGTGACAGTGACGAATACGCGTAAAGGGACACTAGATACCGGAAGCGAGGTACGAGCTCGATGCTCGTTTATCCCATGCAATTTTGAGCAACATAAATGTGAGTTTACTGTATTTTACTTGTATTGAATAAAACCTTTTAAAAACGTACTACACTATCGAGACCCTTCCTCTCCTTATCCATTTTTGCGAGACACATACACCTGAACTAGAGCGTACACCCCAGTAAAAGAGACGCCCAAACACCTGGATTTAAAGGGAGCCGCCCGCCATAGGACACAGAAGCCCCATTGAGAACCAGCTAACACATATACACGCTGTTACCTTACAGCGGTAAGGTAAGGGTACATCCATTACTATATTCCACGGAAGATCAGGAACCACCTGCAGCTACTGGTCACAATAACCACCAGCACCGATACCGTTATACCCCACCAGGATTTGTCACCAGCGCCATAGCAAACCACACTTTGCCCACACTAGGAAAGGGCTCACCCCCACGGACTGTTCTTGCACTTTTGCATTACTTATTTATTGATTGTATTCAATTTTTTTGGCTATGCTTACCTTTTACACATCCTTATCCACCTAGTTGGTTTTATGCACCGATGCAATTTTTATTGCGACTATTTTATGTGTCATATTTTTTAACCACTTGTACTTGACCGCAGCACTCTATGCACGCCCATCACAGATTCACCTTATTTTAATGTGACGCTTGATGCAACTTTATGCGATTTTTATGCGTTTCTATGCAATTTTAAGAGATGTCATTTTTATATGATTTTATGTGATTCACCCACATCATTCTCACTTGATACACCTCTGCACACCTCTCACGGATTTATCCTTTGAATATGATGTTTTATGCGATTTCATGCGATTTTATGCAATTTTAAGCTATGTCACGTTTATGCGATTTTATGTGATTTATGCACAAAAATTCACACCTTTCACGGATTTATCCTTTGAATATGATGTTTTATGCGATTTCATGCAATTTTATGCAATTTTAAGCTATGTCACGTTTATGCGATTTTATGTGATTTAAGCAAAAAATTCACATCATCCACTATCTTCTGCATAATCAGCACTTACTTGTGTGCATACCTATTTAATATACCTTAGTCTCTACAGCTTTATTATACAGCGCAGCACTACCTCTTTACCTTACCTTAATTCCTTGGGATCCGATAGTTCCTATCAGTGCTTTGCCGCAGTATTCCATTAGCCCTATTTATTCACCAGGCAAGCGCAGAGATACATTTTCTACATAGTTGCAGGCATAGGTTCTCTTTTTGAGAAGCTAGGCCACTGAGTTGATGGCTATTTACAACCTCTTGTCCTCAGGTTACCAGGCTACATAAAAGATACAACAGCTGTATTGGCTAATAGAGAACAACAAATGGTCCAACTCATCTAACTGGATTACTTTGGATGTCAAATCCCTGTACTCCAGTATTGCCCATGAACTAGCATTTACATATAGTTTCCATCATGACGAATTAAAGGAGTTCATTGTATTGGCAGTAGATTTTTTGCTCAATTTTTTTACTTGCATATTAGTGGAGCCTCTATGAGAGCCAAGTTCTCTCCTTCTCTAAATGGGATGGTGGGAGGATACATTTTTTTTCCTCCCTTAACCCCTTTATGGACTGCATCAAGTGGTACGGTCAATTTATAAATGATTTGCTCCTCATATAGGAAGGTTCTTCAGACAACATTGCATCTTTTGTAGTTTATGTCAATGCCAATTCTTTACATCTTGATTTTAGTTACGAAACCCATGCTAGTGTCATTAACTTTCTAGATATCACATTGGAGGGGTGTAGCTCCATAGGGGCTATACCTACCCGCATTTGCCATAAGTCTTGTGCTGGCAATTCATTGCTATTGGCTACGAGCTGACATCCGGCACATACGATACAGGCAATCCCTCTAAGGGAATGTATTAGAGTTAAACGCAACTGTTCAACAGTAGATTGTTTTACAGATGAATGCAGAATCGTAACCACTAGGTTACAAACACGTAAATATAAACAGAGTCCATTAATAGAGCCATTAGTGTGGCTAGGAACAGAGATAGAGCTTCCCTTTTGAGATACAAATGTAAGAACAGCAAAAAAAAGGCTACAGAGAGGAAAATCACATTGGTAACAAACTACTCACGAGAATTGAATTCTATTATAAACAAACATCTCCCAATTTTGTCAACAGATCATGACCTTGCAGCTTTCAATCAAGCTGGGTGTAGATTTTCTAGTAGACGAGTCGGCACTCTGGGAGATATTTTATCACCCAGTTTGTTCCAGTCAGGGGGCAACAGGAGGACCTTGCTGAGCACCACGGGATCATATGCCTGCGGCAACAATACTTGTCGCTTCTGTGACAAGCATACCAAACTAGGGAGATTTTCTTGTTCCACGGGCAAAGCATTTCACATGTGATTTTATCAATTGCGGTACAAATTATGTGGTGTATCTGGTATAATGCACCTCCTGTAACTTGCAGTATGTAGGATGCACAGTGTGATCTCTAAGAACTAGAATTGGGAAACATTATCAAGGTGCATCCTATTCTTCTGATAAAGGTCTGTCCAATGTATCCAAACATTTTAAACATCAATACTCAGGCGATATGTCAAGTTTCACCTTTCATGGTTTGGAGAAGGTTAAAAATCCTCCTTGGGGAGGAGATCTGCATCGCAGACTTCTGGAATGAGAGGTTTGGTGCATGTTTTATTTAAATACAAGAATATCCCATAGCATGAACCTGAGATATGATGTCGACCTTTTCCTTAGGTAAATAGTAGCCATATAATCATGTTTTATAGTGATTCAATCATGCTCACCTTTTGATGCAATTACAGCTGCAAGTCTTTTTGGGTATGTCTCTACCAACTTTGCACATCTAGAGAGTGACATTTTTGCCCATTCTTCTTTGCAAAATAGTTCAAGCTCTGTCAGATTAGATGGATAGCGTCTGTAAACAGCAATTTTCAAGTCTGCCACAGATTCGCAATTGGATTTAGGTCTGGACTTTGACTAGGCCATTCTAACACATGAATATCTAAACCATTCCATTGTAGCTTTGGCTGTATGTTTAGGGTCATTGTCCTGCTGCCCCAGTCTTAGCCACAGTTAGTTTTGCGCCCACTAATATGAAGTGAATTAACCTTCGAGTGTGCAAAGAAATTTTTGGGATCGTAGCATTAAGAAGGGCTACCATCAGGGATCTAGGTATCTGGCCACCAGCGAGCTTATCATTAATGTTGAAAATCTTTCTCCAGAAAGGGCGTTCCCACCAAATGTGGGCCATTGTTCCTGTAAGTTGGCAGCCTCTGAAGCACAGAGGATCTATTGAGGGATACATAGATGCCAATCTGAAGAGTGTGTAGTACCACCTGGAGATCACTTTCAGACTGGCCTCTGTGAGGGATGTATTTAAAATGCCCTTAAATAATTTAAAGCAGGCCATTTGCCAGGTCTCCAGGTCCCAGCTGAATCGGAGGTCCGACTCCCATCCAGTCATAAAGGGGGACTTGGAGACTGGGAGTAGTAGTGATGAGTAGATGATTGAGATCCCTCACCTCTGTTCCGAGCCCTGACCACACCAGAGTTCATATGTCGTGAACCTAGGCGGAAGTGTTTTTTCTGACCAAATTGAGTGTAAAAAATTTGAAATTTGTCTGAATCTGAAGTGTTCAGAGGTGGGTAATTCCAACTTATTGATGCAATGATTAAGAGAGAGAGGGCCTGAAGGGGTGTAGAAATGTCCGATTCGGTACAGTCCCTTGTCCAACTACCATTTTAATGCTAATATGTTCATACCTGGGGGGAAGTCTGGGTTATTGAACAAATGGGGCAGCGGTTTGCTCACTGAGGTCAGGGCCTTTGACTTGCGTATATAATCCCAAAAGGCTAGGAAGTGAGACAGGGTTGGTGCCATTATCAGTGGGTGGTTTTTTGGGGCGCACCACAGTAAAACGTCAAGAGTGTGGCGAGGAACTGCTTGCCGTTCAATTTGAATCCAGTCCGAGTTTTCGTATCTGGAGTATATTATTGAGATCTGTGCTAGTCTGGCTGCAAAATAGTATTTAAGTAATTTTGGAAGGCCTAAGCTTCCCCTTTTCCTATGACATTACAGGGTGCTTTGTAGTATTCTGTTCTTTATAAAGTTTATCTGTCCTATCCAGGATAGGTTGTGTTTGGACCAGGCTTTGAGATCTAGTTCTAGTTTATGAAACATAGGGGGATAATTATTATTGTAGAGGGTTTCCGTCTTAGGTGTAATGTTAATTCAAAGATATTTAATGGACGTTTCATTCCAGTCAAATTGGAAAGATTTTTGTAACATGGCAACCGTATTTGGTTGGAGAGAAACATTCATAGCGAGGGACTTGGAGTAGTTCACTTGAAGTCCTGATATATCTGAGAATTCTTCTAGGGATAGGAATAAGTTGGGGAGGGATGTGATTGGGGAGGTGATGAATAATAGGATGTCATCTGTGTAAAGCCCGCATTTGTGAGTCTGAGAGACACATGTTACTCCCTTTATATTTGGGTTCTTCCGAATTGCGATAGCAAGGGTTTCAATTGCTAGGGCAAAAATTAGCGGTGAGAGTGGGCATCCTTGCCTGGTGTCTTTTGCGATGTGAATTGGGTTTGAATAGTATCCCTGGAGGCGAACTCTTACCTGCGGTCGAGAGTAGAGAGCTCTGATTAAGCCCATGAATCTGTCACCAAAGCCCCATTGCTTCAGCAGGGTAAATATATACGGCCAAGAGACAAATGCTTTTTTTAGGTCTAAAGAGAGTAACATGTCTGCTTGTTTGGGACCTCCTTCCCAATTAGATTGGAGAATAGAGACTATATTGATTGCCCTCCTGATTTGCTCTGGGCCTTGTTTGCCTGGAATGAACCCAACTTGATCTTTGTGAATGTAATTGTTGATGAAGGATGAGAAGCGGTTGGCAAGGATTTTGGTCAGTATTTTAAGATCACAATTAATGAGAGATATCGGGCGATAGTTGCTAACTTCCTCCGAATTTTTATCTGGCTTGGGAATCACTGCAATGTATGCTGTGTTGAGTTGTGTTTCCATTGGGTCACCTCAGATATTGGCATTAAAAAATTTAGCTAGGTGCGGTGCTAAGGTTAGCAAATGTCTTATAGTATGGGTTGGATAGACCGTCAGGACCTGGAGCGGACCCACTTTTAAGTTCCCTGATGCCCCCTAAAACTTCCTCTTCCAAAAAGGGAGCTTCCAATGAATCTTTATGGTCGGGAGATAAAACTGGGATGGGTAGGTTGTCCAGGAATTAATTATTAGCCATTTTATTGTTTGAGGGATGAGCCTTATAGAGTTTTGTGTAAAAGACCTGAAAGGTCTCTGGAATTTTCATGAGGTTAGCAGTGAGGCCATAACCGGGAATTCTGATCTGTGGCATAACATTAAGCTGTATTTTGGGGGACAATTTGGATGCTAACAATCTTGTCTTTTTGTGTATAGAATTAGTTTTTATTCCACCTTATGTGTTTTTCTGCTTGTGCTGTGAGCGCTAGGCTAAGTTCAAGCTTGATTTCATCTAGTTGGGCTATTTTAGTATTTGAGTATTTTTTTCTATATTGGCTGTTCTTTCCCGTTTTATATGAGCGGTCATTCGGATGATTTCCCCCTTAATGAAAGCCTTGTGGGCTGCCCAGACTGTTTCTGCTGAGGTATCCTCAATCTTATTAAATTTAAAATACTCCATTAGTGAATTCTCAAGCATGGTTACTCTGACTGGGTCCGATAGAAGGGATTTGCTTAGTCTCCAGTGACTCTGACCCGATTTTTGGGACGATAGCCAAATAGCATGATAAAACCGTATCTCTGATTCAGGATTGAGAGACCAGCAGGATCGCGTGTGTGTGACTTAGAATGTGATCGATTCTGGCATATGTGTGGTGAGGAGCGGAGTAGTGTGTGAAGTCTCTTGTGGAGGGATTTAATTCTCTCCATACGTCGGCTAGGCCCTGTGCATGTATTAATTTGGCTATTTTGTGGCTAACTTTGAGGGGGTGGGTTAAATGATTCTCGGGGGGCTTAGATTTATCTATGCCTTGATCAAAGGAGACATTGGAATCACCATCCACTCCAGTATGGGGTTAAGAGTATCAAAAAGACGAGCTGCTCGTCCTTTGCTAGGGGCACAGTAAGACAACAGGGAATATATTTTTCCTTCAAATGACCTCTTTACTAAAATAAACCTACCCTCCGGGTTTTTAAATTCTGAGGTCCAGTTAAACTTACATGTTTTTGAGAAGGCGATGGCCACCCCTTTGGTTTTATTTTATGCATTTGCGAGATAAAATTTAGAGAAGTGCGCGTGAAGGAATGTTGGACTGTACCGAACTGGAGAGTGAGTCTCCTGCATCATTATGACATCCAGGTTAAGAGATTTGTAGGAGTTTAAAATTGAAAAATGTCCTGTGTTTGAGAGGGGAGTTTAAGCCCTGCACATTGTGAGAGGCGACCCTTAGGGTGTTTAGTGTGGGGCTAGCCATTGGAACAGAAGAGAGGAATGTGAATGCATCCACTGTCACTTACAATGAGAAGACTTTGCCCGTGTTTGCATGAACTTGAAGCTGAGACCCATCACCTGATTGACTGAGAGGAGAAGCGACCCTATTGGCCACCTAGGAGGAGGAGGGAGGAGGAGGGAGGAGATGCAAAGCAGAAGCCGCGGTGATGCAGAGGAGGAGATGCAGGTCACCCAACGCCCGTAGGAAGCAATGCCCGCGACCTAGATGGGGTAAGTGCGGGGCTGGTGACCGACCGTGGGGTGCAAGTGACCCGACTGACCCCCCCAAAAAAAAATCACCACCCACCACTGGTCCAGAGGTTTAGTGTTTTTGTTGTGTGTGTGTGTGTTTTTTTTTGTTTGTGTAGGATTTGGGTTTGCTATAATGAGGCTAGGGATTTGTAAGTAAGATGGAAGGGTTCATAATATAGAGGATTGTATAGACTAAAAGAGTTAAGCATATAAAATCAACTGGCATTCTCTATAGAGCTATTTTAAGTTGTAAACAACCTGAGAGCAAATATGTGTCAATTGGGAATAGTGTATTATTGTAAATAAAGAGAACTGATTGCGCAGGTAGGAAACAAAATACAAATGAGAAAAATCAGGGAAAGATGCTGGTAACACCACAACAGAACAATTTGTGGTAAATCATAAATAAAACAAAAATTGGTGTATACTAAAGCGCTGATATATAATTTAAAAGCCCCAAATCTAATAGAATATAATAAGATTACTAAATGAAATGCTGCTACCATTAAAAGTGTTCCCACACTTGGAAATAGGTGAAAGATATACAAATAGCGTATAAATGGTGCGCAATTCAACCTTAATTATGTGAGCATAGATCTTTAAAAATAATTATTGCCACAATGTCAATTGTGGTCAATAGTGCACAAGTGATAAAAAAAAAATATACACTCCGTATATACTGTGCTGGAGGTGTGTGAAATAAAATATACAATCCTTGTATATAAATTAATATGTGAGTATGTGATCCTTAATATAAAAGAAATGCCAAACGTGCATAAAAAAATGTTTTCTTTTTTTTTTTTTAATAGGTGAAAGTATTTGTTGTGTTGGTAAAATGAAAATAAAAGTTGAACGACGATTCAGTGATAGCAATCAAGATGATTGGGAATTGTGTCCTGTGTTAGAAAGAGTGAAGGAACTCTGGCGTAGCAACAGGTGCTCTGATTACAAGATTGGTACCATACACCAGACAATTAGTGTTGAATACAATCTAATAGCAACAATATGCAGATACACCAGGCGATTACTCTAATTGCAAGGTTGGTGCCATACACCATACAAGCCTATTGTATGCAATCTGTTTGCTACGATAACCAGATAAACATATACACCAGGCGATTGGTGTTTTAAAAGTGCAGTGGTGCATTACTGATAATAACAATTAAAACAGGTGGTTTAAAACTCCCACTGTTTAGAGAAACAAAAAGCAAAAAAGACTGCTATTTTGGAAAATATAAATATAAAATGTTGCCACTTCGGTAATGGTATTTATAAATATATAGGAAGAAAGAAACAAAAACTTCCCTTAATGTTGCCGGTACAATTATAGGTGATTCTTTGAAATCTTCCTGATGCTCAAGCCGGTTTTAACATGAAAAAGAGAAAAAAACAAACACCATTGCGCGATATTGCTAACTATAAACTCCCCATGAGATGCCTCAAGTTGTATGCACTCACGTGTACCTGGTGGATATAGTGCAGATAAAAAGTGTCAATGGTCAGGCTTTCGCTCCTGGGCTGTCAGCCCTTCTCCTCCTTTGCTGAGCTCGTGTAGCACACGGCGTTACCTAAGCTCCTCCTCCCGATGCGTTGCATCACAGGTCACGTGACTTTTTCAAGGGACCTTTTCCCTTGAAAAAGTCACGTGACCTGTGGTTTGTCTGGGAGAATAGGAGCCAAAACCATATCATTTTTCCATATGGACTAATGTTTTCTAAAAATATTTTTTATTTGATAATGTTGCCTGGAAAAGGTTGTGATGAAGGACCATTTGAATTTCGGAGTTTCATTAGGTTTTGGCTTGTCTGCTAATAAATGATTTCCAATCAAGACTCCTAAATTGGCTAATTTCCTTATTCAAAATTGCTGCATTGTAGCCCTTTTCAATGAATCTATTCTTTAAAAGGGTTACTTGTGTATCAAAATTACTGACCATGGTGCAGTTACGTCTCAGTCTGATTAACTGACTTTGAGGTACTGTTTCAAGCCAAGTCCTATGATGACAGCTATCTGTAGGTATATAAGAATTCTGGTCCCTGATTTAAAAAAAAAGTGCTGGTGACCAATCTACTATTCTCTACTCGGATCTTAAGATCTAGAAAATGTATACTCTCCCTATCTGCCTCATAGGAGAGTGAAATACCTTGATCATTAGTGTTAAAAAAAAACATAAATTGTTCTAGAGAGTCTTGACTACGCTTCCAAAGGAGGAGGATGTCGTCTATGTAACTGGCCCAAAGAGCAAGCTTTGGTCAGGCACAGGCATAGAAGACATCCTCCTCCCACTTGGTGTGTGGTTGGATAACAACTATGTATTAAATATGGAATTGTAATGAGAGTTTAATTAAGTAAAATATTTTAAAAAAATGTTTGCTTGGGAATGTATCACAATGATTTTGCAGTATGAATATTGTTCTGCCTATTAGTATATGGTAGCACATACTGACCTTTATATGGTGTGCCATGTCTGTGCTGGCACTAGGTTTTTTTAAAAGCAAAACAGAATGATCTATACTGATAATTAGGGACAGGGGAGTTCATCCTGAATGCAGCATGTTTGCTGTTGAACAGGTGAACAAATTGGTCCTGTTTGTATACAGTACATAGTGGCTTTTCCACCCCCCCCCCCCCTTGAGGGCTTGTGGCCTGGCATGGTTTAGGAAGGTGGGGAGGTGCATGCTTGCTTCCCCTCCCACTTTCCTGGTCACCGAGACTGCATTCATGAATATTAATATAGTGGTTACTGCGCTTGTGGAAAACAAAAGCAAAAAACTGGTATAGGAGCTGCCAGCACACTATGAGATATTTATCACAGCAATGTATACTATACTAAATGTGTTGCACTACAATTGTCACTTATTATAACTACTTGATGCCAAAAATTGCATTCGCCGCTCTCGATCGGGTACATATTCCCGATCGAGGGGGCGACTGGAACAAGGTGTTGCTCCAAATTGAGCAAAAATGGATTTATACCCTTCAAGCTACTGTTTATCCCGGGCTGAATGAGTCAGTCTCCTTCGTACCCTTTCTCAAGGGATATACCTTGGGCAAGACTAGTTAGTGGGAAGGGGAATAGACGACAGTGGATGAGACTATGGTTGAGCATAACATCTGAAAATCAAATAGTGTGGCAACTTGTGGTAGATTACTATATAGTACAATTATTGACAATCAGAATATACTAAATGATAACGAACATATAAAATACTAACAATAATTTTAATAACCAGCTATGAGACACTACCACTGTCGTCCCTCCCTGTTCGCCATTCTTCTCCTTTCTGATGGTCATATATACATATATCTTGTTGTGATGATTAAATTCTTTGTTAATACCTCATTAATATTGGGGTATATATATGTAAACCAAAATAATTCAATCATTAATGATTTCATATTTTTTCTTTTCTATTATTGTTTTTGCTTCAAAAATTATTTTCTCTCTGTACCAATTCTTCAGCTCACAACAATTAATTCTATTACCATTTAAAATCATATGGTGAAGATGTAAAAATTACTACATAGGAATTGTTTATTACTCCAAAATGTACTGACAAATGTTTTCTGCATTGTATTAATTTCATGTAGATATATCTTGGTAATCCTGTTTTATGTTAAGGTTGAACCTTGCTCCCCTGGCTTTCCATGCGCATCGCCACTGAGGTGCCCCTACAGGTGCTGTGCATAATTACAGGCTTCCCGGCAAGGTAAGTGTCAGGGAAATACCGTGCCTCACCGCCGGGTTCCAGGGTTGCGCACGCGCGGTAGAGCAGCGCAACGATTAGTACAGGTACGCCGGGTAGCGGGTGCGCATGCGCGGGTCCGTGGCACTCGGGTATCTGACACAGCCCAGCCAGTGCGGCTCACCACTGTGCGCGGCACTGACAGAAGACGAGTGCGCATGCGCACTTGTCCGGGTATCCCACCTGACCACTCACCTGGCCTATAAAAGGCTTCCCTTGTTTGCTCACAAATTGCTGGTTTGTTGTCTCTTCCTGAGTCCTGGCTCCAGTCCTTGTATCCTGTATCCTGTATCCAGTACCCTATACCTTGCACCTGCTTGACTACCTGTGCCGACCCGGAATCTGTCTGACCACCGCTGCCGTTACTTACCTGTGTTTGACCCCTGGCTTGCTTCCTGGATACTTCTGCTGCCTGATCACCTGTGCTTGACCCTCGGCCTGCCTACTGGACATTCTCTGAGTTACTTACCTGTGTTTGACCCCTGGCTTGCTTCCTGGATACTTCTGCTGCCTGATCACCTGTGCTTGACCCTCGGCCTGCCTACTGGACATTCTCTGAGTTACTTACCTGTGTTTGACCCCTGGCTTGCTTCCTGGATACTTCTGCTGCCTGATCACCTGTGCTTGACCCTCGGCCTGCCTACTGGACATTCTCTGAGTTACTTACCTGTGTTTGACCCCTGGCTTGCTTCCTGGATTCTTCTGCTGCCTGATCACCTGTGCTTGACCCTCGGCCTGCCTACTGGACATTCTCTGAGTTACTTACCTGTGTTTGACCCCTGGCTTGCCTCCTGGATACTTCTGCTGCCTGATCACCCGTGCTTGACCCTCGGCCTGCTTACTGGACAATCTCTAGTTCCTTGTGCTTGACCCCCTGCTCGGTGTTCTGGACTTTCAGTTCTCTCATGCTCCTGAGGGTCCTCCTCCAGCATATGTTCTGGTACCTCTACAACCTCTGCCTGACCACAGCCCTGCCAGGTGTCTACTTCCAGTGCAGCATCAGCCTCTCCTGGTCAACGTCGCTACTGCACACCACCTGCAACACTCCTGCTGGCAACCCGTGCATCTTTGTGCCCGGTGACCTCTGTACCCACTCCAGAGGCATCGTGCACCTAGTCGCAAGGGGAGCAGCTCTCAGCATATCGGCCCGGGTGAGTACCTGTGACAGTACAAACCAGCCAATGTCCGAGGCCGACAGAGCTGGTTCACCCCTTGAGGCCTTATGCCAGCAGGTGACAGCCCTTACTCAGGCTGTACAACGCCTCCAGGATGGGTACTTTCAGATCGAAGGACGTCTTCAGCACTTGACTCTTTCTCCAAACCAAGCGGACCAGTCACCCCCTGCAGCCAGCACCTCCACTCTCCCACAAACACCTGGAGGTGCTCTTCCTACCTATGACATGTCTAATCCCGATCCCAGGGTCCCCACACCAGAACGTTTTTCCGGGGACCGAAGGAAATTTCGCTCTTTTAAAAATTCTTGTTTACTACACCTGGCCCTACAACCCAGGACTTTCCAGTTGGAATCCACCAAGGTGGGTTTTATTATCTCTCTGCTTTCGGATGACCCTCAATCCTGGGCATACCATTTGATGGAACAAAAGAGCCCACAGCTGAATTCTGTAGAGACTTTCCTGTCCACTATGGCAGCACTCTACGAGGACTCCCAACGCACAGGTACGGCGGAATCTACCCTGCACACTCTATCCCAGGGTAGAAGGCCCGTAGAGGACTATATAGTAGATTTTCGCAAATGGGCTGCAGATACAGATTGGAATGAGTCTGCTCTAAAGTACCAATTCCGTTTGGGGCTATCCGAAGTATTAAAGGATGAACTGGCCCGAGGAGAGATCCCAACCACCTTTGCAGACCTCTGCCAACTTGTCATTAAACTTGATCGTCGGTTGCGGGAACGACGGGCAGAGAAACTTCAGAGCCCCCGGCCCACCTGGATGATGCCCCGGGTTCCTCCGGTACCTGCTCCTTCTTGGAACTCCCGCTCTTCTCCTCATGGGGAGCCTATGCAGTTGGGCCTGGCACGGTCCCCCCTATCTGCTGAAGAAAGGGTCCGCCGTCGACAAGCTAACCTCTGTCTCTACTGCGGAGGCACCGGTCACTACCTACAGAAATGCCCCGTAAGACACAGTAAGTGCCCTTCTCGGTCCCTCTTGAGCTCACACACTGCTGGAATTCCACATTTTCACTTGACTGTTCCACTCTCCCTACAGGTAGCGGGAGAGTCCTTCCAGCTGGGAGCCATCCTTGATTCCGGAGCCTGCAGTTGCTTTATGGACCTGACCCTAGCACGACACCTGAACCTCTCTTTAATAACCAAGAAGCAACCTCTTCAAATCCAGCTGGCTGATGGCTCTCCACCCTGCTCAGGACCGGTCACCCAGGAAACCGCTCCCATCCTGACCTGCACCAAGTCGGGCCACCACGAACTTTTACGTTTTGATGTAATCCACTCTCCTATGTTCCCCATCATCCTGGGGTACCCCTGGTTACTGGCCCACAATCCTCGGATCGATTGGATCAACAGAGAAGTGGTGTTCTCCTCCCCTTACTGCCTGCAACACTGCTTCCCGGATAAATCCGCAGGACCTCTTACCCATCTTGCCATGCAACCCAGTACCAAGGACCTGCAACATGTTCCAGCACCCTATCGAGATTTCATGGACATTTTTGATGAAAGAAAGGCCGAAGTCCTTCCCCCTCACCGTTCATATGATTGTCCGATTGATCTCCTACCAGGGGCTGAGATCCCCTTCGGAAGGATCTTCCCCTTGTCTGAAACTGAGCTTGAAGCCCTACGGGTGTATATTGATGAAAATCTCGCTAAAGGGTTCATTCAACCATCTTCTTCGCCAGCAGGGGCTGGGATTTTCTTTGTTGAAAAGAAGGACGGTTCCCTCAGACCCTGTGTGGATTACAGGGAACTCAACAAAATTACTATCAAGAACAGGTACCCACTCCCACTCATCCCCGAACTTTTCCAGCGGCTCAGGACTGCCAAAGTTTTCACCAAGCTCGATCTCCGTGGGGCCTACAACTTGGTTAGAATACGCTCTGGGGATGAGTGGAAGACGGCTTTTAGGTCCAGATTCGGCCATTTCGAGTACCTGGTCATGCCGTTTGGACTTTGTAATGCCCCAGCTACCTTCCAGCACCTTGTCAACGACATCTTCCGTGAGTATCTGGATAACTTCCTCATTGTATATCTTGACGATATTCTGATTTTCTCTGAATCTCTAGAAACTCACCGCCAACATGTCCGGAAAGTTCTCCTCATCCTACATAAACACGGGCTCTACGTCAAAGGAGAGAAATGCGAGTTCGAGACAGACACCATCCAGTTCCTGGGCTTTATCATTACCACCGGAGGAGTACTGATGGACCCACAAAAAGTGAAGGCTATCCAAGATTGGCCTGCCCCCACAGACAAAAGGTCAGTCCAACGTTTTATCGGCTTTTCTAACTTTTATAGACGGTTCATTCAGGGGTTTTCTGCCATTGTGTCCCCAATCACCCAACTTACCCGTCAGCAAGTCAAGTTCCAATGGACACCCCAAGCGCAAGGCGCATTTGAGAAGCTCAAGGAATTTTTTTCCTCCGCACCCATCCTGCAGCACCCTGACCCTGAACTTCCCTACGTCCTAGAAGTGGACGCTTCTGATTCTGCTATGGGAGCAATCCTATCGCAGAGAAGTGGCCCAAAGGCCCTACTCCACCCGGTCGCCTTTGCCTCCCGAAAGTTGAGTCCCCCTGAAAGGAATTACGACGTAGGCGACCGGGAATTACTTGCGATTAAGTTCGCTCTTGAAGAATGGAGATACCTACTAGAGGGAGCCTCCCAACCCATTCTTATCTTCACAGATCATCGCAATTTGGAGTACCTCAGGGCAGCAAAACGCCTTAGACCCAGACAGGCCCGCTGGGCCTTGTTCTTTTCCCGATTTAACTTCCACATCACTTACCGTCCCGGCTCCAAGAATGGCAAGGCGGACGCCTTATCCCGTATGTTCCTGGACACTGAGTCCTCTAAGGAACCTGCTACCATCCTGTCCGCCCACAATTTCCTCCATGCGATTCAACCTGACTTGACCGCAGCCCTTAAACAAGCCTCCAACCAGTTCTCCTCTCCTACGTTACCTTTTCTTGAAAGGAAACAGGACTTACTTTGGGCCCATGCCCGAATATTTGTTCCTCCTCCCGTCAGACTCCAAGTCCTGCAGACCCTTCACGACCACAAGATGTCCGGCCATTTCGGAATACAGAAAACAGCGGACTTGGTAGGTCGGTCCTACTGGTGGCCGGGCTGGAGAAAGGACTGCCAAGATTATGTACTTTCTTGTAATACCTGTCAGAGGAACAAGGGGTCCAACATCAAGTCTTGGGGTCTGTTACGACCTCTACCCGTCCCGGAACGTCCATGGAAGGAGATCTCTATGGACTTCATTGTAGACTTACCTCCCTCAGATTCCTTTACCACAATTCTGGTTGTGATAGACCGCCTTTCAAAGATGGCCCACTTCCTGCCCATGAAGGGTACCCCTTCGGCCTCCGCTACCACAGACATCTTCATCAAAGAGGTTATAAGATTACATGGAGTACCAGCTAACATCACCTCAGACCGGGGGGTACAGTTCACCTCCAGGTTCTGGAGAGACCTCTGCAGATCCCTTGAAATTAAGACTTCCATGTCTTCAGCATACCACCCACAAACCAACGGCCAAACTGAGCGCACCAATCAGACCCTCGAACAGTATCTGAGATGTTTTTGTTCATACTCCCAAGATGACTGGTCAGGCCTGCTACCCTACGCGGAGTTTGCCTATAATAATTCCTTGCATTCTGCCACTAACCAAACGCCCTTTTGGGCAAACTACGGCTATCACCCCTCTTTTCTTCCAGATTCCATTCCAGACGTCCCTACTCCAGCTGCACAGGAATTAGTCAAGCATATCCAGGACAACTTTCTCCGGATCCAGCAGGCCATAAAGGAAGCACAAAGGGGGTACGAGGTACAGTACAATCGGGGCAGGAAAGAATGCCCACCTTTCCAGATTGGTGAGAAAGTTTGGTTATCAACCGCTAATTTGAAACTCCCCTGTCCTTCTCGGAAACTCGGTCCCAGGTTCATCGGCCCTTTTGAGGTCAAGAGGGTGATCAACCCAGTGGCCTTTGAACTAGATCTCCCCAGTTCCTATAGGATCCACCCAGTATTCCATGCTTCTTTGCTGAAACCTGTAATTGCCAATTCTTTCCCTGACAGGCAGATGCCACTTCCTCCACCCATCACCATCCAAGGAGAGGAAGAATTCGAGGTTGAAAAGATTCTGGATCTCCGAAAAAGAAGGGGACAGGTTCAGTACCTAGTCAAATGGAAGGGTTATCCCCCGGAAGACTGCTCCTGGGAGCCATCTGAAAACATCCACGCCCCTCGTTTAATACGAGAATATCACCAAAGACACCCTGAAGTGGCCATCCGGAGGCTGCCCTTAGGAGGGGGCACTGTCAGGGAAATACCGTGCCTCACCGCCGGGTTCCAGGGTTGCACACGCGCGGTAGAGCAGCGCAACGATTAGTACAGGTACGCCGGGTAGCGGGTGCGCATGCGCGGGTCCGTGGCACTCGGGTATCTGACACAGCCCAGCCAGTGCGGCTCACCACTGTGCGCGGCGCTGACAGAAGACGAGTGCGCATGCGCACTCGTCCGGGTTTCATCAGATGTTCCAGAAGCTTTTTCTACAGACCGCTCCAATTACTGTTGAACAAAGTACAAGAGCCCAGAGCCATCGCAAGTAAGTGCCACACAATCTACCCACATCAATAACCAACTTCTAGACACCCAAAATGGCCGTTAAAATACTGACTATCAATGCCAGGGGCCTCAACCACCCGGCAAAGAGGGAGGCTCTGCAAACTAAATGTGATGTAATGTGTGCACAAGAAACACATTTTGACGCTAAGTCCCCACCCAAATGCACTCATCCTAAATTTCCTTACGTATTTTATGCTAATGCTGACTCCAAGAAGAAGGGCAAGCTAATAGCCATAAAAGATACGGTAGCCTTCAACCTGCAGAAAACCATATCCGACCCACAAGGGAGGTACGTTATCCTGATATGCAACATCAACGATGTTACCTACACGGTAGTCAATGTCTACGCACCCAACGTCAGACAAATACAATTTTTTCACAGAAAGGAGAGGCAGATTGATAATCTGCGGAGACTTTAACATCACTCCTGACCCTACGATTGACCTGACTTCCAATCCGAAACGCACACCTCCTTCCTTGAAAACTGCTCTGAGATCTCACGAACTGTATGATGCATGGAGGTGTATCAACGCTACAGAGAGAGAGACTTCTCTTTTTTTTCCAACGTTCATGGCTCATATAGCAGGATAGACCTGTTTTTGGTAGATAAGATGACCTTGCTCCAATGCAAATCAGCCACTATCAACAACATTACGTGGTCAGACCACGCATCAGTGTGTTTGGTGCTGGGTGATCTTTCCAAGCAAGGTCCTCCCTTGGTGTGGAGGGTTAACCCTACACTACTGCAGGACAAATGTATCAAGGAACACATTAGGAAACATCTGGAAGAGTTTTTTATGACAAATGTTGACTCGGTATCTAATCCTAACATAGTCTGGAATGCCCATAAGGCATTTACTAGGGGTATGCTCATACAACAAGGAGCTAGGCTCCGGAGGAGAAGGCAACAGCGGGTCGAGGGTTTAGTGAACCAAATAGATCTACTAGAACAGCAAAATAAGGTTTGTACTTCCCGTACACTCATAGATAAATTATCAATGCTAAGGAATGATTTGAGGCGACTGTTTATGGATGATTACATCAAAGCAAACAGAAGACTGAAACTATCGTATTACACTAGTGGTAACAGAGCGGAGAAACTTTTAGCTAACAAACTCAAAGGCCACAGGTACAAAACCCTAATACCCTTTATTAAACATCCTACCACACACGATAAGAGATATCACCCACAACACATAGCGGATGCCTTCAGTGACTATTACAGTTCACTCTACAACATCAAAAATGATCATACCACTACACAACCTTCAAAGTAATCAATTCCATTTTTTTTAACACTAATCAAACTACCCACACTGAGAATGTCATGGGGAAGAAAAGGGCAGGGGAAAAAGTTGGGACTTTATATGAGGCATGCAGTCTCAGGGGACAACCAATTATCAATGGTATAATTGCTTAAATTAGTACAATAGGCCCATGATCAATGGAGTAACATAGGTAAGGGATAGTGGTACTGTAACCTCTGGGTAGAATATGAAGTACACCTAAGTATATGTGTAGTACATAGTTTCAGAGAAGACCAACTATCAATATTACCATATAGTTCTAGTTATTAAGATGCAATAGGACCATTATAGGAAAAGTAAAGACAATCTTTAATAATGGTAGTATAGCCCATAGTTTCATCTATATACACAGACATGTTGATTATTGACATATCAAACAGTATTTACAGTGATAGAAGGGATCTCCAAACTTGCTAGTCCGCCATGTGTTATTAGGAAAGAGACCTCGATGAGGTATCTCAATCCCATACCACAAAGTTAGATGTATAGAATACAAATATAAGAAAATACAGTATATACGTCTAGACACTGCTTCAATTAGCTCGACGCGTTTTGTGGTTTAGTCATACCACTCACCAGGAGCAAGCACATGGTAATAATCTGAAATGAGATACATAGAGGTCCAATGATTAACATATAGCAAAAGAAATGATAAAACCAAAATGGGACAGGGCCAGTCCCATAGTAATACTTACAGACTGGTCTGCTGTGTATAGGAGGCATGGTATAACGCTGGATAATAGAGGTCCCCCAGTAATGTCAGGCATGGGAACTGAGGGGGCATATAGGAAGAGGCAACCCAAACAAAAAACCCCACCGAAGATAGGCTGACATCCTAGGGCAAAGAGTCTGTGTAAAACTGGGAATAAATATAGATGAATGTGTGTTAAAAACACTACACAGTGAAAGTGGTAATGCTAAACTGGTGTAAGACTTGTAAAGTGGGGCTGTATCACATCGTGATGGTAGTTAGTAAAAATGTGTAATTTAGCTATATAGGCATGGCAAAACCTGTTTGGACTGCCTCTTTCTATATGCCCCCCTCAGATTTCAAAGATTTCATAATGACGACTCAAATCACCAGGTCACTTCACAGGAAACTATCACCACCTATTTTGGCGTCAGTGAGGGCGTGGACACACCTGTGCGGGGACCGGGGGTGGAGCAGCGAGAAATTGCCGATGAAGCTCCCGCTTTCCGCACTGGAGAATATAATACCCAACCTCAATCTCTCGAGATGGGGGGACAGGGGAATAAAATGGCTTTGCGACATATTAGATGGGCACTTAGTTAAAAAGTTTCATCAATTACAGCAAGAATTCCAACTGCCTTCCTCAGAGATGTACAAACATTCTCAAATAGTGCACCTAATTAACAAACAACCCCATCTCACTATTGAATTACCACTGAAATTGATAACATTTTTCCACACACCTACAGATAAGGACAAGGGCATATCGCTATTATACTCTAGTTTACAAGGAAAAAATATATGCACTAAAACGTCATCAATGTTAGCATGAGAAAAAGACATAGGAAAGGAATTCCCTACCACACAATGGGAAAAATCACTGAGATTAACACACTCATCCACTAAGAGTACCAACCTAGGGTAAATGCAACAAAAAATATTACTTAGATGGTACCTGACCCCTCATAGACTAGCAAAAATTTTCCAACATCCATAGAAATAATCCAGCTCATAAACACCAATAGTTCTTTTGAGATAATGCATGCCTCAATTTTGGGGAAATACACAATGGTGCAGGAACTCTGGGTACCTTGGAACAACTGGTATGAAAAATAGCTAAATAATATTTGGTAAAAGATAAACAGATAACTTCTAGGAATGGCTACACTATAATATTAAACGTCTTGACTATATTATTATTATTTGCTCCCTTTCTTTCCCCTATCCCTTTATTTTCTTTTTCATTTATATTCACAGCTTTCTTATATGTTAATTTTATTCTGATCCAAAGTGAAGGTATAGAAACATGGGTCTATACACCACGTTAATAAGTTAGGTTGTTGGTCATTATCCAATGTTTAGCACATTAGGTTTTATGGCTTAATGTTCTTGCGTCAACCATATTTCTTATGGGGAGGGACAGTGGGCCTCTCTCCAATAGTCACAGTGTGATCCCAAATAGGGGTGTCGGAGGGATGGGCACGCTGGCTAACTCCCCATTGAAATGCCAAGAACAAAAGGGACTACCCCTAGGAGACAATATATAAAAAAACTTGTAACTAGCAAATTAAGAACCGCTGTTATCTATATACTGTTTTTGTACACTGTTAATGTGCCTTATTGCATTATTGATATTTCTGTTACTTTTGTACTCTACTTTTGAAAATTCAATAAAAATTATTGATAAATAAAAAAAATTAAAAAAAAAGGAAGCATTTTTGTGAGGTGCCTGAACCTATTGGTTCTCTGACTGAGGCTACCCAGGATGATATGTCTTCTACTTCTGAGTCATTTGACTTTCAGGATTTCGTATTCAAACTACCCTGGAGAGCCTACAGTCAGAGTCTATGGGAGGCACCTATGCTAAAACAGATGGGACCTCTGGTAGTGGGGGATGGTGGGAGGAGACATTTTTTTTCTCCTCCCTTAACCCCTTTATGGACTGCATCAAGTGGTACGGTCAATTTATAAATGATTTGCTCCTCATATAGGAAGGTTCTTCAGACAACATTGCATCTTTTGTAGTTAATTTCAATAAATTTTTATTAGAATAAAACATATGAAAAACATTTACATTGGTACTGCGCGCAGCGCAACATGTTACCACTTTTGGAGCAAACAGAACATATTTGTAGCTACAACGTGGTCTGGTCAAACAAAATACATCATTGCCGATTTAGTTTCAATGATCCAGTTAACATTTACAATCTTCCATATTCAACTATATAAAAGTGTTGGCTTTACCCTCTATTGCTACCTTTAGAGTCTTAGTTAGATGATAAAGTATTTTGGGCGGATGACCCTCACCCACGGCGCCCCCTAGGGGATCACACTGCGCCGAGGGGATGGCTCCCACTCAGTCTAGGTTGAATTGTGTGACTCCTGTACTTTCTATTGCAATGTTACTTGGGTGTGTGAGTCTTGTGCCTATTCCGCTGTTTTCCTTGCTCTTTACCAGTTAAAAGATCTAGTATTAATAAAACAATGTAGGTTTCCTTTCAGCCCAGGAGGCCCATGTTTCGTGACGTATTGACGTTTAGGAGGTTGTAAATGTGTAGAAGGGGAAAGAAGGAAAGAGAAAAAAAGAATAGGTTAGACATTAGGGGAGGGGAGAGGTAGGGGTGCACACTAGACGTGGCTCAACCTTTTTGGTGGAGTATATTATTCTATTATCCGATAAATAAACAGCGTAGTGGGTAATGGGGGTGTCAGGTGGTATTCCATTTTTGGTACCACTTGGTCCATGGTTCCCAAATTTGGCACCTGGCTGCATAGGTACCCTGTGAGGCTGCAAACATCAGTTCGTATGATATATGTAGATTTGTGGTGCGAATTACTTCAGTAATAGAGGGAACCTCAACTTTTAGCCATTTTCTTGTAAGTTCTAATCTAGCGCTATTAAGGATCTATGTTGTGGCATGTCTCATAAGATGGGGTATCATTTCCATTTCAAGTGATAGTAATGTCATGCCAGGATTGGCAGGGCAGTGAGACTTAATTACGTTTCGAATTATATGAAAGACTTTATGCCAGTATTTGCCTATTTTAGGGCATGCCCAAAGGATATGTAGGATAGAACCTCTATGTCCGCAATTTCTCCAGCATAGTGGAGATGCATCTTGTTTAAATCCCGCCAACCGTGTGGGAGTCATGTACCACCTAAGGTGGATTTTTTGATATAGTTCCCATGAATTCGCACTTTTGGAGGCCTTGTATATAGAGGAGATAGCTAGTTGCCATTGTTCAATGGTGTAAGATGCGTTTAGATCAATTTCCCATGTTATCATAGTGGGAGATTTGGTACATATCGATTTCATATTGAGAAGGCCATAAAAAAGTGAGATACCCTTAATAGAGGATGTGGGACTTGTTAGATATAGGTATGCGTTCCAAGGGACTTTAGAGTTGATATCTGTAGTGGATGATAGTAGGTGGGAGATTTGCATATATATGAATTGGTCTTTAGGTTCTAGGTTGTGTTCAACTTGTAGTGCTCTAAAGGATTTCAGTGCGGGTCCTATATATAGGTCTTCTATGTTTCTGATCCCTTTATGTGTCCAATGTTTAATGTGAAGATTCGGTATGATTAGTTCTAGGCTTGTGATAGGTGTTGGGATGGTTTTGAGTGCTAGTTCTGATTCTGGCAGCTGCAGGATGAGCCGCCACGCCAGAAGAGAGGCTTCAATAGTTGGTGAGAGCTTAGGGGAGTGAGGCATGTGTCTAGATACCAATAGTAGATCAGGGAGCCTATGATTGGGAGATTGAAACCTCTCCAGGGCTTGCCATCTCGTCTCGTGGTTACCAGGGAACCACGATTTCAATTGCGCTAGAACAGCTGCATAATAGTAATCTTTTATTAGCACATGACCCACCCCCCGGCTCTTTTTGATTTAATTAATTTGTGGAATGCGCATCTGGCTCTTCTTTTTTGCCAAAGGAATCCATTGACCGCAGCTTGTGCGCGAGCAAAGAATCCACCTGGCACTGGAATAGGGAGAGTGCGAAACAAATATATAAATTGAGGCAATAACATAATTTTAAAGGCTGCTAGGCGTCCTGACCAGGTGGTTTCAGTTTTGGATATTGCTTGTAGCTTGGAAGGCAAATGAAGTAGAAATTGGGTGTAATTAGCTTCTACTAGCTTATGTGTGTCTGCTGTCAAGGTTACTCCTAGATATTTTATGCCTTCCTCTGTCCATTTGTATGGGAACTGTCTCTGAAGTCTATCTGATGTATCTTTCTCCACTCCTAGTCCTAAGATGTATGATTTGTTGTCGTTGACCTTGTAGTAAGACACTTTATTAAACAATTTCAAAGCTTCATGTGCCGCTGCCAGGGAGGAACCCACCTCCGTCAATATCATGATGATGTCATCTGCGAATAGGCTTATAGAATGGACCTCCTGGCCAGTGGGGAACCCTGATATGTCAGGGTGGTTTCTAATGTATGTGGCTAAAGGTTCCATCAATAGATTGAAAATAAGGGGGGAGAGTGGGCACCCCTGTCTGGTCCCATTTGTAATACTAAAGGGTTTAGAAATAGATCCCGACATAAACACTTTGGCAGATGGGTCAGAATAGAGAGCCATAATGGCTGTAAGAATAGGGCCTGAGAATCCGAACTTTTCCAGCGTCTTGGCTAGGTACAGCCAATGGATTCGGTCGAAGGCCTTCTCTGCATCCAGAGTCAGGAGCAGAGAAGGTTTTTTTGCCAAATGAATGATATTGATCATGCGCCTGGTTGCATCAGAAGTTTGTCTGTTCTTAGTGAAACCCGATTGGTCGGGATGAATTAGTGTGGGTAATATATCTACTAGGCGGGAGGCAATAAGTTTAGCATAGACTTTCAGGTCTATGTTTAGCAAAGAAATCGGCCTGAAATTGGAGGGGATAGTGGATTCCTTCCCTGGCTTAGGCAGAGCGACTATTAGAGCTTCCAGCATTTCTGGTGGGAAAGAGGCAGAGGCAGCTGCTTTGCAAACACAGGAGCTAGGAAGGGGGTTAATATATTTTTAAATTCTTTGTAGTACTCGCTACAGAACCCGTCCGGTCCCGGGGACTTGTTAAGGGGTAATGAGTCAATAGTTTTTTGAATTTCTGCTTCAGAGAACGGGAGGTTTAATGAGTGAAGTTGTTGGGATGACAATTTAGGCAATGAGAGATTGCAAAGGAAGTCATTTATAACCCCGAGGTCTGGTTGGATGGTGGCGGTATGATCTTTTAAATTATATAAGGAGCCATAATAATGGCTGAGTGCGTCTGCAATTTTTTGGGGATGGAATTCTTTTTTACCAGAGGTCGGGTGAATGATAAAGGGAATTTTGGACTTATATCTATAACCTTGAAGGTTCTGGGCTAATAGTTTCCCAGCTTTATTACCATTAACATAATAATTCATTTTGAGCCGTTTAGTAGCTTTTTCAAATCTGTCTAGGAGGTGAAGTCTAAGTTCGTATCTAAGTTGTGACAATTTCTGCGAGGTGATTTGGTCACACTGCGCTTTGTTTTTAGATTCCAGTTCTGAGATTTGCCTCATAAGTTCCGTTGTTTTTTGTTGCCTCTGCCTCTTTGCCCTTGCCCCAATTTGTATGAACATACCTCTTATGAACGCTTTGTGGGCGTTCCATAGCATAATAGGACATTTTACAGAATGAACATTATCATTAAAGAAGTTAGTCAGATGATTTGTAATTTGGACTTTGGTTTCTGACTGTTGCAATAAAAAAGTGTTTAGCCTCCATAATGGATTTGGTCTGGGATAGGCTGCGTTGGCAAGAGTCAAAAGAATGGAAGCATGGTCAGACCAGGTAATATTATTTATGCGGACATCTTTGGTATTGAACAGGATCTGTTGGTCAACTATGGCAAGGTCTATTCTGGTGTATACTTTGTGGGGTGCCGAGAAAAAGGTGTAGTCTCTTTCGTTCCCATGGATACATCTCCAGGCATCATATACTGCGTGTTTCTGTATAGAAGAGTTCAATGAAGGGGGACTGCGTAGGGGAGTGGACGTTGAGTCCATCTCTGGGTCCGGGGTAAGATTGAAGTCTCCGCAAAGGATTAGAGGGCCCTCCTGGCACTTCCTAATTTTTCCCATCAATTTGTTGAAGAAGTGCACTTGGCGCTTGTTGGGGGAGTAGGCTGTCGCTATCGTATATGGTGTAGAGTTGATTGTACAAACCAAGATTAAATATCTACCTAATGTGTCTCGAATCTCTTGAATGAGCTTAAATGCTACTGTATCACGTATAGCTATTAGCACTCCTTTGGTTTTGGAGTCTGCGTTGGCCGTATAGACAAAAGGGAAGCTTCTATGTGCACATTTCGGTGGTGCTGTTTTGCAAAAATGTGTCTCTTGAGCGCACAGGATGTCTCCTTGGTGGAGCAAAGCTTCTTGCCATAAGGATTTGCGTTTCATGGGGTGGTTGAGTCCCTTGGCATTGATTGAAACTATATTAATAGCCATTGTTCATATATAGAGTAAGTCATGAGATGAAGTAGAACCTCAGCTCAACACTTGGTCTATAGGATACACTTGCTTCAGTAGTGTTGTGTGAGTGGTGTGACTTACTTGAATGTCTTGTTGTAGTCGAGTTGGTATGCGGTTGGTTTGTATGCAGCGGTGCTTCTGATGATGGTGGAGATGTCCTGTTGGTCTTTAGGAATTCTCTGTAGGTTTGGTGTTGCGTCAACCACGCCTCGTGTGCAGGTGTAGAGAGTTGGGGAAGGTGGGAGGGAAAAAAGAGAACACTGGGTACAAGAAGAACAAAAAGAATAAGAAGTAAAGACAGTTTAATGAACGGCTTGGTTGCATACTCCTGGGTGCAACCTAACTGGGGGGTAATAATACCCAATGGCAGCTTATCGCTGCGTAGCACTATTGGGGGTTAAGTTCAGTCCTAGCGACCGCAATGGTCAGGGACACGGTGTACTTGGTTATCATCCCTCTGCATTTTTTAAGAGTGAGAGGTGGTGTTCCTGGGTGTAA
>CM053029.1:308047500-308068962 GCA_028564925.1 Lithobates sylvaticus | reverse complement strand
AAACTTTTTAATAGAGTCAAATACATTGTCACAATTTTCCCTAATTTTTCCTCAAATATTGATAAATATTTGATCATTTTTCAAATTTTAATTATTTATAATACTCATTTGGTTTCCCTAGTCAATAACTAAGTTCCCCTTTGCTGCATTTCTGGGTGTTTAAGGTATGAAGTGAACATTTGATGCAATTCTAAGGAAAATTTAATATCTGATGAACTGGCCGAAGTTGAACAGTGGGTGGTCCTGTCAGCATCCTACTGCCACACGTCTTTCAGTCTTAAAATATCTTAAGCTAAGCAGGTAATTATTAATCAATCAGTTTTAGTAAATCAGCCCCTATGAGTACACCACAAAAAATGCAGATCTCTGCAGAAAGACCTGCAGAGATGTGGTAAGCCACCTATGGATGTATAGAATCCACTCGATACATCTGCCCTGTATTTATCTATTTATTTATAAGTCCAGCAGGTTGTGCTAAAGAGCAAAAGTGGCAGTAGAATACTGCATGTTCAGCCCCTGACCACGTATATATAAAAAAGAAGAAGTATCTCCAAAGAGGGAGACAAAAAAGTAGGGCTTATTGAACAAGAGTATCAATTGCAGAAAGAGTCACGTGACCGTGTATCTTAAATAATCTGTTAAGTTTATTGAAAAATATTCTAACAATTGCCATGTACCTAATTAAATATTTAGACAATAATACCAATAGAAAAAACACAATCCATACTACATATAAAAGTCACCGTGCTGGCAAAGACTTTCCAGAACAGATGGCTGAGGACAACGGGGGGACAAAACGACATGTAACAAAACAATACAAAAAACACCGTACGGATGCCAGAGGAACATTCATGGCAAGCCTACCATTAGCTGAAATCAGCGTTTTACTCGCATATTCTAATGTGTAAAGAAGGGAAAATGGTCCCACTAATAATATGGCGGGCTGTCACGAATGCCCCCTGGGGGCTCGAGCCTATTGTGGGGGAAAGGTTAAGGAGAGGAGGGAAGGGGGGAGCATCACTGTACAGATTTGCTATTCGGTTTGCTTTTCCTCAATATAGCATAATGGTATGCGTTTTCATGAAGAGCAAATTGCAAAAGTCAGTGATTGCTAGCCAAATGAAAATCCTGTGGGCTGATATGGCTAGTTGCCGCTGTTCAAGTAAATAGTTGTATATGGATTGGAATACCAACTGAAATGTCAATAGGCAAAAAAATCCCAGTGCAGCTTTCAACAGAATTCCACTCAATTAAGGTATCGGTTATCAAACACGCTAAGTTTTGCAAAATTGCATTTGGTTATGGGCACTTTCACCATACTTTACCCGTCCTGTGGGGATAGATGGTCATTAGTCCCGAGCTGCAAACAGCCGGCGGGGCTTTTTCAAAGTCCGTGTGCAGCATGTGAAGCCGCCGTGTTGTGGACGGCGTTGTGCCGTATCGATGTGTTTGTTCCCTCGAGGCACTGCTCGTCCACTCGTCTCGGGGTGCTGCTGCGGGTATGGTGGTGCTAGTTACGTTTCTCCGTGCCCAGGGATCTATGTCCTTGTAGATATTACGTGCTTGATGTGGATAGCAAAAGTGTTTTCTCCTCTCTCCTTTCAAAAGTTTGCCGGCTCGTGCACTCACACGGGGGATTGCGTCATGTCCTCAGAGCATGGCGTCCGTACCTGTGATGACGTCGACGCGTTTCACAACGGGGGAAGTGTGTGTAGCTTCTTCTGGACGTAGAGATGACGTGGAGGGGACTCCTTCTTATAGATGTCCTATTCCCTCCTTCGTCAATCGTTTGCTTAGCAAAAATTCCAATTTAGAAGGTAAAACCCCGTGTCGCTCGTGTAGTCCTATCTTTACATACTTGGTTGATGTTAAATGAGTAAAGATTGGCCATAGAGCCGTATCGTATCCATGTTTTTTTGGATATATATATATTTTCCTGACTGTCACTGACATTTACTTCTAACGACTGGTCAAATAAGTGATTCGCTTTAGCAGGGTGAGCTTGTTTCTCAAGAGCTACACAGTAGTTAGATAGATAAGCAGTGCCGTTACTCTGCCCATTGGGCAATAAAATGGAATTTAATGAAAACTATGTAAAACTATTTGTCCAAAGGGGGTCAGTAATTGCCTGCTTAGTCATCACCTAAAGCATATTAGTAAAGGGATTCTAGTAGGGAAAAACACAGTGGGAGGATTCCACATTTGGACAACACAACATAGAGGTACCTTGATAGGTATTATGGGTTTTATTTGGGGAGAGAGAGAGAGGGTGAATTGGTAGTTACAAAACAAAGCCACAGGGATCTGTGACATACTTTGCTATAGATCTATGACTTGAGAAGGTGAAAGTTAAACGTGCTTCATATATATAGAAAGTAATTACAGTTTTCTGTTCGATTTTTATGTATGGTTCTAATATAGTTCACTCGTTTTGATCACAGTGTGCTCGTGAGGAGATATGCAGCACCAATAAGGGGAGAGAAAGTAAGATGATGCAGTAAAATAGAGGGAGTATAGTATGTTTTATAAAAAATATATAATCGTAATTCTCATATTGATGAAGCATAAGAAGAGTGACAAGCAATGAAGAGGCCGTGAAAAGGTAGAATGCAGTGGCATAGGCAAATATCCATGTCATGCATGATGCCAACTTTATGTTGTCAGGAAAGGTTGCAGATTAAATTCTATGTTGAGACCCAAGGGGGCAAGTGTACCCAATCTAAAAATCCACCTTTTTTCTTTTTGTTGTAGGACTTGATCATAATCGCCTCTTCTAGGGGAAAGATTGAGGGCATAAATACCTTTAACCTGTAGTCCTGTCAGTTTGCCCTGGTGAAATCTGGCAAAATGTTTGGCTACGGGTTTCTCTGGGTTTTTTTCACCTATTTCCCTTATATGCTCTCCAATGCGTATTCTAAGTTGTCGTGTGGTTTTCCCTATATATTTTTTGTTACAGGGACAAGTGATCATGTAATTTACTTTTGTGGTGGCACAGTTTATTAGGCTTTTGATTTGAAATGCCGTTCTGTCCTGAGAATCGCTAAAAGTTGCTGTTCTCTGGACAAAATGGCATATTTGGCAGTGTCCACAGGCAAACATGCCTTTAGCCCTCGGGAATTGTGATAGCCAGGTCGTGTTCACATTGCGGATGTATTCAGATTGTATAAGGCTGTCCCCCAAGTTGGGTGCTCTTTTGGCAACCATCTTGGGTTCGGGTCCCACTATCTTGGCTATGCCCGGGGTATTGAGAAGAATCCCCCAATGTTTGCGGAGTACATTCCTTACTTCTTCCCATTGTGATCCAAACTGTGTGATAATTCTTACAGGTCCCTGGTCTGGCATTCCCTGGTTGTGAGTAGATGTCTTTCTATTTATTAAGGAGGGCCGATCTCGTTGTGCGGCTTTTTGTTTGGCTTTTCTAAGTTGCTTGTGGGAGTATCCTCGTTCCCTGAACCTGGTGTATAGATCCGCACTTTCTCGTCTGAAATCCTCTGCATTAGAACAATTCCGTCTAATGCGGAGGAATTGGCCCACTGGTATGCTATCCTTTTGCCATTTTGGATGATAGCTGTCGGCACGTAGTAGCGTATTGGCCGATGTTTCCTTGCGGAACGTGTGGGTCACCAAAGTTGAATCTTTAAGCATTATCACCAGGTCTAGGAACGAAATCTTTTCGTGACTATAAACAAAAGTAAGCCTGATGTTGCGGTCATTACTGTTGAGAATGGCCACGAATCGCTTGAGCGATTCTTCGTCCCCCTTCCATAAGACTAGCACATCATCGATGTACCTGAGCCAGGTATGTACATGGCTCAGGTACATCGGCGAGGTGTAGACCAGGTCTTCCTCCCACATCCCAGGTGGAGACACGCATATGCTGGTGCCCATGGTGCCCCCATGGATGTACCGTTAATCTGTTGGTAATATTTTTCCAAAAATTGGAAAAAATTGTGATTTAATGCAAACGTAAGAAGGTCCACCAGAAACTCGTTCTGGGGTCCACACCTGGGGAAGTTTTTTTCTAAGAGAGTTTTGACCGCTTTAATGCCCCACTCGTGGGGAATCGACGTATATAGAGATTCCACGTCGATCCCCACGAGGAGGAGGCCCTCCTGTAGTTGCAAATTGGCGATGTGACCTAAAACATCGCCTGTGTCTCTAACATATGATTTGAGGCCCAGGACCATTTCTTTGAGCATATTGTCAAGGAATTTGCCTACTCGTTCCAGTGGTCCCTTGATTGCAGAGAGGATTGGTCTCCCGGGGGGATTTTTTAACGATTTGTGTACCTTGGGAATTATATAAAACGTCGGGATATTAAAAACCTCGACTTCAAGGTAGTCAAACTCCTTTCTGCTCAAAAGTCCTGCTTCCTGTGCCAGTTTCAATTTCATATTTAGACAATCAACTAGCTCAGGAAAGGGGTCCTTGCTGAGTTTTCTATATGTGTCACTATCTCCCAGAAGACGGAAGACTTCTCTTTCATAATCTTTCCCGTTAAGTATGACTACGTTCCCCCTTTATCACTATTTTTTTATGACCACTTCGTTAGCGTTGGATAGCTCTTTTACTGCCTTTCTCTCATCATTTGTCAGATTGTCTATGAACTTATGGTTCCAATCCACTTTCTCAAGATCCATCTGAATCATGTCAAGGAACAGGCTCAACCACTTATGTTTATTAAGTGGGGGCATCTTCCTTGACCTGATATTTAAGTCTGTCTTTCTTTTTGTTGGTTCCAATGTGGTCTCTTCCATTTCACAGTTACCTTCCTCCCATAGGGATTCCAGTGTCTCTAACATTTCCCTTTCCAAATCTCCTGACATCTCTGTGTGTCCCGCCACCTCAGGTTTGTCCATATGGAGAAACCGGAAGAAGACTTTTCGGAGGAAAAGGGAAATGTCTTTAAAGACCGTGAATTCGTCCATTTGACTGGACGGGGAGAAAGACATTCCTCTTTGTAGTAGGTCTATGTGTCTTTGTGAAAGTTCAAAGTTGGACAGATTAATTATCTTCATATCTTTGTTTTCTAATGTCTCACTCCCTAGTCCCGTTGATTTTTCTGGCTTCTTGTGCGAGTTGTTCCCTTGTGGGGGTTTCGGTCTCTGTCTTTCCTGGGTTGAGATTTGGGGGCTGATGTTTTGTGTGTGCCTAGTCTTTCTTCTTGTGCTATCTCCCTGTCTTTGCTCACTACCCCCTCTTTCTCTAAAAAAGTCACTGTCCTGATGCTATTGTCGTCTTCCTGTTCACTTTGTGATCTATTACTTCTTGACTGGGATCTTGGGGTTCCACGTCTCACGCGACTGCGGCTTCTACGTGGTGAAATATCAAAAATATCCCCCTTTTCCCAGTCTCCCAGGTCTCGTCTAAATTTAGACTGTTTTGTCGTTTTTAAGTTATGTTGTACTCTTTCTATTTCCTTTTTTACTACGTCATTTAGTTTCTGGAATTCTTCCAGATCTTTAAATGGTTCCAGGCCTAAAGAGCTCTCTGCTATTTGAGTTGTTAGTTCCTCAGGTTGTATTTTTTCTTCCTCTACTATTAGTTTCATTACTGAGACTCCATGGTCTATGCACAACTCCTTCCACTTCTCGAGAAATCTCGGGCTGTGTAGGTGTTCTGCCGGGATCACTTTGTCTCGTAGGCCTCTGGGTATTATTTTCTTCTCAATATAAGTTTCTAAAAAACATACATCCCATTTCCTATTGAGGTGTCTAATTAGTATTTTTTTATGCTCTTTGAATCGAGATTTAGTATTCTCCTCTTCAGAGGGTGTGGTAATGGAATCTCTACTGAATGCTTGGCTTATTTCTTGATCAATCTCCTCCCCAATGACAAAAGCCATGCCAAATCGGGGATTTGTAAGTAAACAGGAATCAAGTATGTAAAGTTAGTATTGGAATGGTTAAGGGTATCATGTATTTCTTGGAATGCCTCGTGAATGGATCACTTGTGATCCGTAAACAAGTATTTAGAAACAAAACAGAATAAAGGAGGCTTGTTCAAAATAATTAGGTAGGTGAGGTTCTGCTAGGATACTGCATGTTCAGCCCCTAGTATATATAAAAAAGAAGAAGTATCTCCAAAGAGGGAGAGAAGAAAGTAGGGCTACAAGTTCAGCCCCTGAACAGCGTATGTATAAAAAAGAAGAAGTATCTCCAAAGAGGGAGACAAAAAAGTGGGGCTTATTGAACAAGAGTATCAATTGCAGAAAGAGTCACATGACCATGTATCTTAAATTATCTGTTTAAATTTATTGAAAAATATATTCTAACAATTGCCGTATACCCAATTAAATATTTAGACAATAATACCAATTGAAAAAAACACAATCCATACTACATATAAAAGTCACCGTGCTGGGCAACTCAACTGGTACTGGCTTTCAAGAAACCACAGTCTTTTGCCCTGAACTGGTGGATGAAAAGGACACTATCCCAAAGAAAATTCTTATGCCCCGTACACACGGTCGGAAAATCCGACCACAAAATCCATTGGATTTTTTCCGACGGATTTTGTCCGACACTGGTGTTGCATACACACGGTCGGACAAAGTTGTCGGAAAATCCGATCATTCTGAACGTGGTGACGTTTGTTGCCTACGATGGGACTACGTAGAGGCTAGTAGCCAATAGCTTTGGTCTTGTAATGTGATCTGAGCATGCGTGGCACTTTGTCCGTCGGAATTCGCTACACACGATCGGAAAAAGTCCGATAGGACTTTGTTGTCGGAAAATTTGAGAGCAGGAGATAAAACGTTGGCCGTCGGAAAATCCAACGGAAAAAGTCTGATGGAGCCTACACACGGTCGGCATTTCCGACAACATTGTCTGATAGGACATTTTCCGTCGAAAAATCCGACCGTGTGTACGGGGCATTAGACTTACCTGAGTTGGGAGGACCCACTCATGGATATCCTCATCCTGTGCATAGGTTTTCATTGGACAGAGTAGACACCTTCCATGCACATTTGTCCAATACATATACATATGTCTGATGCATAAAATATAATTGTTGAATCTAACAACACTAGCAGTCACCAATGTTAGCAGTCACTTGTAGCTGCTTAGACACAGTCTTGGGTTGCAGAGCGGGGGGGGGGGGGGCGATACCCATAATCCCTGTCCCAGAGGAATTAGACTCTGCCAAGCTTCAGCTACTGTTATCATGCAACACACAACAGTGGGCTGGCTTTTGAGCAAGCTCGGTGAACTCCAAGTCTGGAGAAGCTTAAAAGCTGGGATTCAACTTTGCAACGGAGGGAAAGAAACAACGGTTTACTTGGGCAATCTTTAAAAGAAGGTTCTGCCTGTACCTGACAAATTTAGAGGACACTTGCTGAAGGTGGCTTAAGAAATATCGTTAGCAGGTACCTCAGGAATCAATAAGTGCAAGCAGGGCCGCTGATAGGAGGAGACGACTGGTCCTCTTGCAGGGGGCCCGGGCACACAGGGAGGCCCGCACAGGGAGGAGATTAGTGAGGGAAGACAATTATGTGTCTTTTTCTCCAGCAGCTGAAAGCTGGTTTCTCCCCCTCTCCCTGCTGCCTGCTTTTAGCTGCTGGAGAAAGAGACACATAATTGTCGTGCCTCACTAATCCCCCTCCCTATGTGCCCCCCTTGCAGCACTGGCTCTAATGGTAGCTCTGCTAGGTGAGTTTGTTATCTTTGTATCTTTGTTTCTCTCCCTGCAGTTCTTTCTATACTCCTTGTCTCAGCCTGTATCATTTTTTTTGTCTCGCTCCCCTGTTGCTCTGTCTCCCTGACACAGTCACAGCTGATCAGCATTCCCATAGGGTGAAGAATTTACTGCTACACCGGTTCCATAGCTGCTTTTTTGCTTGTCCCAGTGCAGTTTAATTGGCTTTATGTAGCTCGGCTTCCCACTCCTCTCCCCCAGACTGCTTCCTGACCTATGCAACTTTGCTTCTTCTCCCCTACACTGTCAGTTCCTGCTGCAAATCCATGTATCAACTCCTTCTATTTACCCATTCACTAACTGATCTGGCAGTAGTAAACTCATTTTTTATGTTGTATCTAACAGGTAAGCCTATAATTGATACCCTTTGATGAAGTCACGTGTTCAGTGATGCAACGCGTCAGAAAGGAGACGGGTGTCGTCACTTCCGGTCGCGGCCGAGACCGGAAGTCCCCTGGTTTGTGAAGCTGTATTGAGCATTTTTAAACTGTAAGTTACTACTTGTGTTTTAATAAATTGCACTGAATTACTACACCATGGAACCCCTGCCTCTTTTATTGCATGTAATCTGCATTTGATGAGCCAGGAAACTGACCCTTATACTGGTGTTGTCTTGTCTTGGATACCTCTGGAAACGAATCAATTGCTGTGGAATCAGTACTCCATCCACATAGAGGCTTGACTTGACTTGTAGGGGTCTCCATATGAGGTGAGAGGCTGGGGCAAACTAATAGCGCACAGCAGATGGTGGAAACACTTGGATTAATAAAAAATTTTTGCACAAGCACTTTATTTCATGAACTGTTTATCTGTTATCCTTGATTGGACATGATTTTTGTTCACTAATTATCACTGTGGCGCATTTTGCACCTTATCTTTGAAGAATATTTGCACATTTTCATGAAAGCTATTTATTTTGATGTTATTGCATATTTGCATTTTTTTATGAAGATTCAAAGGTCTTGATACAGGTGGAAGTTGGTTTGGCATGGATGGTAGTTGATCGTAGAACTGTGGTGGTCTGCTGGGTGGGATGGGAAGAAGTAGAGGCGAGTGGTCTTATTTCTTTTGAGGAAGGAATGGGATATGGGTTACGGGATCTGGGTGTCTCATGAATGCCAATAGAAAAAATGGTGTGTATCGCGCTGACACGCAAACGTATGTCCAATAGCAGCCAGCACAACACTAGAACAAGTGTAAACAAAAATATTGTGAAAATAAAATTCTGTGCAGCCCTTAAAAAATTGTACTAATACAAATTCATGTGTATAGAATCCAATATATAGTGTGAAATTACAACAACAATAAAAAGAGATAATCAAAACAGTGAAAAGTGATGTGAGGATCACACCAAAAATATAAGTCCATATACTATCATATAGAGGTTCATAAACCATGAATCAAATAATCTGTGAAAAGACAGTGAAAAAGACTCTGTAGCAGGAAAAGGTATTCCACGTGCCATCAGTGTTGAAATGGAAGCACAACAATGAAACCACCACCGGTTTTGTGAAGGCTTACCGGAGGGTAGGGACTCAAATGGGCATATGCTCAATGAGTCAGCAGGGCTTGTGGTGTAAACACCTATGTATGGGACCTCTACGTCTGTACTCCAGATTAGGATTGAAGTTGGTCAATTTATTCAGGGGATAACTCAGAAAAGCAGTCCTCAGAAGTGGCCAACATATCAAGGCCTCTCATGTATTCAAAATGATATAACCGAAAAAGAAAATAATACACATAGTGTAAATATGTAAAACCATAGAAAATGTATTAAAATTGGGAACACTCACATTTGGTAAGTAGATCAAGAGCTTGAAATATATAGTATAGGTGACGCAATGACATCAGTAGGGCTTGTGTTCTAGCGTGTTCCACAAAACTAGAAGGATAAAGGGTTGGGGGAAATATTTGGGGCTGAAAGAATGGGAGTATACATTGGGGTACAATGATTCTCATGTGTTGTCACTGAAACTTGGCATGGTACAGATAAGGAGTGGATACAAAATACAAGAAAATAGGAATGGGTCACTATAGCTGAGCTGTTCTGGGAGAGCTGCAACTTCTCTAACTGTGTCGGTGCCATAGACGGCAAGCACATCAGAATTGTATGACCAGTTGGTAGTGGGACCAAATTTTTCAATTACAAAAATTTTTTTTTATTCGCTCTGCTGGTGGTGGCAGATGGCAATTATTCCTTCACCAACATCGATATTGGCTCGTATGGGAGCAGTTCCGACTCCAGCATTTTTTCTCATTCAAGTTTTGGGAAAATGATTTGCAAGAACACACTCGACCTCCCAAATGATCGACCACTTCCTGGAACATCTCAACCGTGTCTCCCATTTATCTTTGTTGGGCATGAGGCTTTTGCTGTTTCTGAACACCTGCTCTGCCCGTATGCTAATCGGTCACTTTCTGTTGAGAAGCAAGTTTTTAATTACCGGCTCACAAAGGCACGATGAGTTGTGGAGTGCAGTTTTGGAATACTTGTAAATAAGTGCAGATTTCCATACACCCCAATAAGTCTAACCATGGATAATGCCATCATTGCCGTCAAAGCTGCCTCCGCACTGCACAGTTTAGTTTGTGCTAGAGATGAATACCTCTTTGAGGACTCGTTAATCGATGATATGGAAGGTGCAGAGTGGACCAGCACCAGGGGCAACAACAGCGTCCTGCCAGTCAGGTGTCATGGCAGCTTGATGCCGTTCAATAAAAAGAAAAACATATATTTTGCTGTCAATGCTGCATGCTTTGTTATCTGTAATTTTTTAAATAAATACGCTATAGTTCTAGTGTTTAACAGTCCCTAATGTATTTTTTCCGCTTTTTGAACATGTCTGTGGCTACATACTGAAAAAACAATAACATTATATTGCCCCTTACATTGGGGGTCAGTGGTAAGATTTGCCCCTAAATTGCCCCTTACATTGTTGGTCAGTGGGATGAATGTTCCTTACATTGGTGGTCAGTGGGAATATTGGCCCCTACATTGCCCCTTACATTAGTGGTCAGTGGGATAAATGCTCCTTACATCGGTGGTCAGTGGGAAGAATATACACAGGTACCATATATACTTACATGGCCTCCAGACGTGTTCCTTTTCCTGGAGGCCATAATCTCAGATGTATGCAGATGGGCACATGGACATCAGACAAGAAACAGGAAGTGAGGAGGGGAGGAGCAGAGGGGAAAAATCTATGTAAAAAAGTATAATACATCAAATTTGCAATAGACTCGCATAAATGTGAATCGGACTGATACACATCTGTGAGGCTAAGGATTTTTATCTATATGGACCTAAAGCTAAACTGCATAGAGTTAAGTTTTAAACTATCTGCATAATTCTGACTGTAACAGAGTTTCCTTCCTAAAAAGGGGTTAACCTAATGTATAAAAAATATTACAATCAGTTTAAAACATGCCAATATTACAGGTTCAGAAGGCTAATAAGTTACATTAGACCTTCAGGGAGAAAAATGCACCCTATGTACTGTATATCTTACAAACCATAATTTAATTCTGCTAAATAATATTTTTTGAGTTGGTTTGTGAAGCCTTGTAAAATATAGCTGTACACAGGATTGTTGGCATTACAGGTGTGTCAGATGAACATACAGTGGCTTGAAAAAGTATTCACACCCCCATGAAATTTTCCACATTTTGCTATGTTACAACCAAAAACGTAAATTTATTTTATTGGGATTTTATGTGATAGACCAACACAAAGTGGAACATAATTGTGAAGTGGTAGGAAAATGATAAACGATTTAAATTTTTTTTTTACAAATAAATATGTGAAAAGTGTGGCGTGCATTTGTATTCAGCCACCCTGTGTTTTTTTGGGGAGCAGTGATTTTAATAATGCTTAAAGTGAAACAATAAAAGTGAAATATTCCTTTAAATTTCGTACCTGGGGGTGTCTATAGTATGCCTGTAAAGTGGCAAATTTTTCCCGTGTTTAGAACAGTTCCTGCACAAAATGACATTTCTAAAGGAAAAAAAGTCATTTAAAACTATTCTTTGGGTCTGGTATGAATATTAAGGGGAACCCCAAACCAAAATAAAAAAAAATTGCGTGGGGGTTCCCCCAAATTCCATACCAGGCCCTTCAGGTCTAGTATGGATATTAAGGGGAACCCTGCACCAAATTATTTTTTAAAAATGGCGTAGGGGCCCCCCTCAAAATCAATACCAGACCCTTTAGGTCTGGTATGGATTTTAAGGGGATCCCCACGCCAATATAAAAAAAAGGAAAAGAGGGGGACGAGAGAGCACCCCCCTCTTGAACCATACCAGGCCACATTCCCTCAACATGGAGATGAAGTGGAATTTAAATTTGGAATTTATGGATTTGAAGTGGAACCCTGGGCCAAAATAAAAAAATGTTGCGGGGGTCCCCCAAAAATCCATACCAGACCCTTATCTGAACACGCAACCTGGCAGGCCACAGGAAAAGAGGGGGTATGAGAGAGCACCCCCCCTCTTGAACCATACCAGGCCACATGCCCTCAACATGGGGAGGGTGCTTTGGGGCAGCCCCCCAAAGCACCTTGTCCCCATGTTGATGGGGACAAGGGCCTCATCCCCACAACCCTTGCCCGGTGGTTGTGGGGGTCTGCAGGCAGGGGTATTATCTGAATCTGGAAGCCCCCTTTAACAAGGGGACCCCCAGATCCCGCCCCCCCCTGTTTTAAATGGTAACGGGTACATTGTACCCCTACCATTTCACAAAAAAAGTGTCAAAATGTTAAAAAACCACAAGACACATCTTGGGACAAGTTACCCGCCGTAATTACTCCCTGTAATGACTCCTCGCCCCGCCCCCTCTGACGCCATTGGAAAGTCCCTGAGCGTCAGAGGGGGCGGGGTCACCCGGGTATGTCACCGCGTGGCCCCTGCCCTCAGTTATAAAAGAACTGTCATCTGATAGGAAGGTCATTACGGCGGGTGCCTTTAATGGAGGCGGATCGGCGGTGGCCTGCAGGTTTTTTTTTTAGGTCCGTCAGCGGAGCAAGAGAAGAAGATGAATGGACTTTATGGGACATTTTTATTTTTTTATTTTTTAATAAAGGACTTTACATTTTGACACTTTTTTTGTGAAATGGTAGGGGTACAATGTACCCGTTACCATTTCAAACAGGGGGGGCGGGATCTGGGGGTCCCCTTGTTAAAGAGGACTTCCAGATTCTGATAAGCCCCCTGCCCTGCAGACCCCCACAACCCCAAAGCACCCTCCCCATGTTGAGGGCATGTGGCCTGGTATGGTTCAAGAGGGGGGGTGCTCTCTCGTACCCCCTCTTTTCCTGTGGCCTGCCAGGTTGCGTACTCGGATAAGGGTCTGGTATGGATTTTTGGGGGACCCCCACAACATTTTTTTATTTTGGCCCAGGGTTCCACTTCAAATCCATATACCAGACCTAAAGGGTCTGGTATGGATTTTGAGGGGGACCCCTACACCATTTTTTTTTTTTTTTTAAATGGGGACTTTTTTGCAGGCACTTTTTTTAGCGTAAATTCTGTTACATCTCTGTCTTGGCATGGCAAGGAGTGTTACAGACATTTTTTAGAAGTAAAAATTGCAATAGTGGATTATGTAAATGGTGTATGTTTCAGATTTGACCCTTTTTGGGGCACTCATCATCACCAAGCAAGCAGGCATCCAGAGTGGTCTTTGTCTACTCCGTGGCTTTTGCCACCATAAGCTCAGATGCCACAACTTGCCCTTGTCAGCAACTATGCCCATAGGGGGAGCGGATTCCCAATTTGTGACTCTTGCATTGGAAAGGAACTTGAAATCCATTCTGTGTGACCTCTTAAAGAGGGGATGTGTGACGATAGCGAGGTCTGATGAACCTCAAATTTTGTGACGAGGCTGAAGAAGTATTCATAAACACTTTGCCAGGTAATGACTAAGCGCACGTGAAGTGTGCAAAACGTGTCTACCCAGCATTCTGATGCCTGTCATTTTGGGATGTCCGAATAAAGATGATTTTGATCTAAAGTGGTGTGCGGCCATTTATTCTAATTTCATTGTGTGTGGAGGCGAGCACCTGCTGGATCATTAGGCTTTCTTATCTCACCTGGAGCCGTGGGTTTTCTTTTTACAAAACACTTTGCCACCCTTTACAGTGACAGAAATGTTTTGATTGGATTTAAGTTGTCTACGCTAACCATGCATGGAAGGTGAAACATTCGATGAAACAGTCCAGCTAAATACATATTTGTTTATTATTTATTAACTTTTACTAGTTATGGTCTGCAAAGGACTCCTGATAAGGCCCTGTCATAAATTACTGTAAAAAATTTCAGGAGTACACATCTTTGATGCTAGGTATTTTTATCTATACTGACCTACAGATCAACTGCATATCATGTATAGTTGTGTTACATACAATCTCCAGAATTCTTACTGTAATGGAGTTGCCTTTAAAAAAAAAAAAAATGGGTTAATCTAATGCATAAGAAGATTACATTCAGTTCACAGCAAAACATGCCTATATTACGGGTCCAGAAGGCTAATAAGACACATTTGACCTTCTGGAAGAAAGATGCATTCTATCTACAGTGCTGATTTTTTTTTTTTTTGCATATTTGTCACACTTAATAAAATTTGTTTGATGATCTGAGTCATTTATTACACAAAGATAACCCGAGTAAATACAAAATGCAGTTTTTAAAAGTCAAAATTTGCCTGGCTTTATGTGAAAAAGCTAAACTAATAACTTGTTGTGCCACCCTTGGCAGCAACAACTGCAATCAAGCGTTTGCGATAACTGGCAATGAGTCTTTCACATTGCTGTGGAGCAATTTTGGTCCACTCTTCTTTGCAGAATTGTTTTAATTCAGCCACATTGGAGGGTTTTCCAGCATGAACACCCTGTGTAAGGTCATGATACAGCATCTCAATTGGATTTAAGTCCGGGCTTTGACTAGGCCAATCCAAAACCTAAAATTTGCTTTGTTTGAACCATTTGGAGGTAGACTTGCTGTTCTGTTTAGGATCATTATCCTGCTGCATAAGCCAAATGCACTTGAGCTGGAGGTCACAAACTGATAACCGGACATTCTCCTTTAGGATAAGGCAGAGCTCAGAATCCATGGTTCCATCAATTATCGTAAGTTGTCCAGGTCCTGAAGCTACAAAGCAGTCCCAGACTATCACACTACCACCACCATGTCTGACTGTTGGTATGAGGTTCTTGTTATGAAGTGCTGTAGTAGTTTTATACCAGATGTAACAGGACACACACCTTCCAAAACGTTACATTTTTGTCTCATCAGTCCACAGAATATTTGCCTAAAAGTCTTGGGGATAATCAAGATGTTTTTTGGTAAATGTCAGATGAGCCTTTGTGTTCTTTTTGGTCAGAAGTGGCTTTGGCCTTGGAACTCTCTCATGGATGCCATTTTTGCCCAGTCTCTTTCTTATTGTTAGCGTAGTGTTTTGTGATCTGTTAGCATCCTTAACTTTGTCAGACAGCTTCTGTTTATATGATTTATTGATTCAACAGGTCTGGCATTAATCAGGCCTGGGTGTGGCAAGTGAAATTTAACTGAGCTTTCCAAAAAATTGTGGTTAATCACAGTTCATTCATGATTCAGCATGGGAGAATGCAATTACATTTTCACATAGGGTCAGGCAGGTTTGAACAGCTTTTTTCCCTTAATAAATTAAATAATAATTTAAAAACTGCATCTTGAATTTACTCAAGTTATCTTTGTGTAATATTAAAATGTGTTGATGATCTGAATCATTTAAGTGTGAGAAATATGTAAAAAAAAAATAAGGGGGAAAGAAGGAAGGGGACAAATACTTTTTCACAGCAATGTATATCTAACAAACTGTAATTTCATACTCTGTAAATAATATTTTGGTTGTGGGATGGTAAAATCTTGTGAAATATAGTTGTTTCCAGGATAGTTGGTTTCAGGGACATGGCCGTTGCAGGACTGGCAATGTCGCCCATATCCAAAATGGCCGCCCACAGAGTGTCCAGGTGCGCGTGGGAGCGCGCGCCAAGGATTGGCACGCGTGCAATATGACGTGTGCAAGGCGGTGCGTAAGTGGCATGACAAACGCTGGTGCCAACTGCCCTATTTAAACCACCACTAGAAACAGAACATTGCTGGATTATCTCAGCTTCTCTGTGTTCCCTGTGATTATGTATCCTGCTCTGTGGACTACCCATTATAAACTTGGCTTGCCTTGACCTTGCTCTCTGATATCTCAGCTTGACCTCTGGCTTGCATCTGGACTTTGGTTCTGTTCCTGTCTCCTGTGCATAACCCCGGCTTGGCTCTTCTCCTCTGCTGTTCCTGTCTCCTGTGTATGACTTTGGCTTTCCCCTGTTTATGCTTCTGGACTGATTTACCCTGTATGACCTTTGGCCTGGCTCCTGGTTTCTCTCCTTACCAAGCACCACAAGTACAGCTATTGCTACCAGCCTGCTGCAGTCATCCCTCTGTGATCAGCTAATCTGAGTACAAGTAAGCACCTGGCAAACCATGCTTCTTTGAGGACCGCACTCCCTGTTCCCATTTCCAGGGGTGTGCTGCGCCTAGCCACAAGGGGAGCCCTCTTAGAATCTCGTTACCCACGCCTGACAGTTCGCAATAAGGGTGTCAGATTAGCATAAAAAATGTTCTCTAACACACCCAACACCCATCCCTCAGACTCTTTGATTGGGTGGAATTGGATTTTTGATACCCTCCCTTTTGTTTTACTGTTACTTATGTCTGCTTTGTAATATTTACAGCACCATTTTTCTTTTCATTAAAACAATACTTAAAAATCATTAAACTGAATATGTAAATGTTTTAAATGGCAATTAAAGAGCTATGCCTCTGTGAAGAGCTGCTGTAGTGTAAATTCAGTAACATCCCTGTCTAGACATGGCAGCAAGTGTTACAGACATTTCTTAAAAGTAAAAAATTACAAACGTGGATGCAATAGTGGATGAATCGTGAATGTTTCAGTTGAAACACATGGTGGTGGCTACTATCTGTGTAAATAATAATGACTTGTTCAACCTGTCCCTGCAACATTCACTGGGCTGCTTGTTTTTAAGGCCCGGTTCACATTTATGCAAGTTCATAACGAATGTGATGCGTCAAAAACATTCTAAATTCGCATGTCATCCATAAAGTCATTGTTTTAATGACGGTTGTTCACATACATGTGTTACGATTCCTCTACGAGTGCGATGTGATTAAAAAAAGGGTCTTGTGTGAATTTATAGCGTTGTGTTGCAAATTTAGTCTCAATAGACATCATAGACATGTAAATCGTTCTGGAATCGCATTGTTGGTTCAGATATGTGCGAATTCCACCACACTACTCTCCAAAGAAAACAAGAAGTACACAGGAAGTTAGGCTAAAGTTACATAGTTTCATAAAGTTACATTATGATTCCATTGGCTAGAACATCAATTGCAGCTATGTCCAGCTCCTGAAATTTGCGGTAAAATTTGCGGTAAATTCGCACCTCACAAAAAAAACGGAACAAATTCACAGCGCAGCAGTGTGAACTGAGCCTAAACAACTGTCCCAAGAGCTGGAAAATCTCTGCGCAGGGTAAGGCTATGTTTCCTACCTCCCAATAACAGCATACCTTGTTGATCCAAGGAATATCCAATTCCTGTAGGAGATTGGGAAACATTTTTACCCTACTGGAACAAATTAGACAATGTTTCATCACTTTTTTACCTTCTTCTCCATCAACTGTTCTGTAAATGCAGGTTTCTAATTTTCTTTTTTTATTCGTGTTTTTTTTTGTTTGAACTAATCGCCGTTTTGAACATGATTATTTATGTACTATGTAACTTTTAATATTTAATCATGTGCAAGGGAAATAAAATAAGTGTTTTTTTTTTTTTTTTTTTAAATAAACATTCAGTAAGCTGGTTTGCATATATTTCTAGATAACTTGTGATTTCCCTAATTTAGTAGAAAGAGTCAGGCATCCTATTCATTAGTATGGATGATCTCAAGGAATTTGTCTGCTGCTATATATGACAGATTCTTTCCTGTCAATGGATGTCACCCCACCCCATTTATTTAATATCCGTGAATCCCCAACTTTGTAAACAAAGGGAGTAGGTGGCGCTTATATGACAGACCAAATATGGCCACAGTGGAGGCATGATAGTGAACCATAACAAGATTCATTGGAAAGTTGGTATTATTATTGCTATTACTCAGGATTTTAAAGTGCCAACAGTTTGAGCAGCACTTTACAATATGGAAAGAGATAGTACAGTTACAATACAATTCAATACAATGGGAATCACAGGGCCTGCTCATTAGTGCATAGCCAACATTCCTTTCTGTAACTATGCACAGTGAAAAGCCTTTCATCCAGCTTATATTGGAGACAGTAAGGTTTGGGATTTTTTGTTAAGAAAAAAAAAAAAAATAATAATATATATATATATATATATATATATATATATATATATATATATATATATATTTTTTTTTTTTTTTGAGGACTGTCCATTAAATACAAGCTTGATTGGCCACAGTCTGGAAATTGTGTTCCCTAATAGTGGTTTAGGGTATTTCATATTTAGATTTTGTGTCACTTGTTACAGCTTTAGGTGTTCTCTTCTATCTTCTCAGTTTTTATTTCCTTGAGTTTTTGTATTAGTATTTTGCCACGCCTCAACAAATCTTTTCCTACCGACTTACATTTCCCTAATATTCCGCATATTTTGCATCCCAGCTTTTCTTTATTTTCAATCTGTTTTCCTGATCACACTTATTGCCAGCATTTTATTACCAATCATATTTTGACTTACACTTTATCACTTGGCCTGTTTACAAAGACCTTACCTTCTACAGCTGCCTCTTTAAGTACCTTTATTTTTAGAAATTGATCACATTTAGGCATCTATTTAAATTTTTTTCACAGAAAATTTACTAAGCTTTCACCTAATATTCACATATTTTTTTATTGAAACCCAATTAGAAAAAAACACCAATCTTCCATATAAAAATGTATAAATAGACTGTTCACTGCTGGCTTCAAAACTTGTAACTCCACACCACCTATGAAAGGCACATTTAAAGTCTTCCAATCATACCATGTATATGAGGTAATTTGTTGTTTTATTTAATAGCGCCCAACTAATAAATGTATAGTGCTACATGGCAGTTTAATCAATTAAAGAAAAGTACTACAGAAAAAGCATTATTTTACTCCTACTTGAAAACCAATGTCCATTTTTAGAAAATATTTTTTAATATGCAAGTTTTGCATTAAATTGGGATATATATATCAATCCAAACTACTTTTATCTTAAAAATGCTTACAAATGGTCCATGTTACCATTTAACTTGTGGTATTAATTAGACACAACCAAACTGAACAATATACTTACCCTTTTATTCAGAACAGGTATTAACACCTATCAGCATAGATCATATTTTTATTGCTTCACAGGCCTTGGAAATCAGTGATTAAACATCAGAAAAAGGAAATTATTAGAAAAATGCTTTGTCTAATACCTAGAGTAAATTGCATTGTGTTAGGCCATTTATTTTCTCTCCTACAATTGGTCATATTTATTGAAATCTATTAAAAATCACTGCACAGCATTTGTTCTTTTACATTCATATTCAAATGTTATGTACTTATTATAATTCCCTGAATTTGTATTGCTTGTCAAATGATAAGAATTCCTAGCACAAAGCAATAAAATGATTCAAAGCTGCATATTAATCAACCTCAATGTTACATGCAGTGATATGAAGAAAACATGCCTAATTATTTCTGCTATGGTCATTTGGTTGCTGAATGCCAATTTATATTATACATATCTTTAACAGAGATTTTACACATTTTCTACTTTTTCTCCTATTTTAATTTAGCTTTATTACATACATGAGAAAAAGCACACTAACACTATACCATAGAATATAACCCAAACCTCCCCCCTCTGTTGAGATACTGCAGCTGTTTTTAGCCAAAGTAAATGTAAAAGTGAAAAAAATCAATTATACATCCATGAAAATCTGTCCATGAAAATCATACTATTCCTTAACACTACATACAGCTTAAAGACATCTTTCAAGAATGTGATTCAAAGGATTGCCATATTTTGCCACGTTGCCCTTGAAGTCACATTAAGGCCTGATTCATTTTTAGTGCTTTTTACATTTTGCAGATTTGCACTACAAAACGTGTTCCATAGGAAACCATGTTAAATGGACTGCAATGCAAATCTGCAAAATGCAAAAAGCACTAGAAATGCATAGGTGTGAATCCAGCCTAAAGGGACCCTCTTTCTGCTGTAAAGTTTAAAAAAAAAATGATTTTGCTTTGTTAAATATGCAATCTGACTATTTTGTAGCACTACTCCTTCTAGGGTGTTGGATGATCCTCGGGTGGTATTAGCAGGTCTTTATCTTCAATTTCCTCATTCTTCTCACTCCGCTGGATGCATCCACACTTAAGGGCTGTGCACACAAGTCAAACATTAGGTAGCATCGTCCGGTTCAATACAGGCTGACATCCGGCCTATGTGTACGGCTGCGAGTCCAAAAGAAGCCTCCCATTTGGCTGGCTTCTTTTATAGAGGCATGATTGAAAAAGGTCTGCCAATTAGCACCCAATCAGAACTGACTGTTGTGTGTTCTGGCATGGGGGTGCCCCCTGTCAAAACATAATGACTTAGTGGGGAGACTGCTGTACTAACATTGGATTGTTAGTATAGTGGGTCCTCCTGAGCTCTTCTTTTTTTTTTTTTTTCATTCAGGTTGAATAAAAAAAAAAACACAGTGTGTACAATGCTTTAGGTGGGGATATTTGGCCATGGTGCAGTAAACAAGCACCAATTACATTCGTGATTTCTGAAGAATTATTGATGACAATACTGGGAGAGAGGGTTAGGGATTAGGGATGAGGTTTGGGTTTGCCACTAACATAGATTTGAAGCAAATCCTGTTGATTAGAGGTTCATTTATGTGCTAATTTGCTCAGGATTTTTTTTTAAACCATAATGGTCTTTGAAGTATGGCTGGCAGAAAATTTACAAATAATCATCCAGCTCATTGTCATCTCTTTAGCTAGTAACCCCATCGCAGTCCCTTTGTATCTGACACTTTTGTCCAGAAAAGGGTAATTAGTGTTAATTTAATTATTGAATGCTGCCAAGGCTTGCATTCCTAGTAACTGGAAACAGTCTAAACCCCAACCTAAGCCAATGGTTTGCAGAGATGAACTATATCAGGTCTATTGAAAACCTTCTCTCCACTCCTCAAGACAAGAAAGAGGGGGGCGTGGCTTGGCCGAGATAGGAGATGGCTGCCTGATTACTTTCCTCCCGCCGTTGCCTCTCCTTATTTCAATCTACCGGAGATTTTCACCGCTCGTTTCAACGCCAAATCATGGGGACTGCCTCCCGACATACTTCGGCGTCGAGATCCCGCTCTCCCCACGAAAATACAGGTGATGGGACCCAGAACATACCCGATATGTTCCTGGCACAGAGGGCCAATATGGCGGCGTCCCGCCGCACTGCCTCACGAACAACGGCCCCTCCTGTGCAGGCACCGACGCTCCCCTTACCTCCTAATCCACAGGATTTGTCCCGGGACCGGGACCCCTCACAACAGCCCCAACTCAACATACAAGACCTGAGGACCATAGCGGCTGACATTAAGGACACATTGTCAGCCGCTATAGCAGATCTGAGAATGGACATTCGCGCGCTCTCTGACAGAGTCACGGAGGTTGAGAAAACTTCCTCACAACA
>CM053029.1:308010060-308047000 GCA_028564925.1 Lithobates sylvaticus | reverse complement strand
CTGTCAGCGTGAGTAGAGGAAAAGCTTTTCCTGTTTACACTGTGATCAGTTGTGACTGGACACAGCTGACCACATGGAAAAGAGGACTCTTTACCTGGATCGGAGATGCGATGTGTCAGACTGGCACACCACACGACCGATCACCGCGCTGTGCACTCCCCCCTTAGGCTTATACTGCTGCAAGTCATGTGACGCCCAGTCAGGATAACTAAACCACTTCCCAGCCATCATTCTGCTATAGGCCGGGGCGGGAACTGGTTAAAAAGCAGCGGTTAGCCACAATGTGTTTACAAATGTACTCTGCTCTCCACCAGTTTCAGAACTGTTCAAAACGTTTGAAAAAAATGTTATAGAAGTCAATCCAAGTGGCAATGAAATCACAGAAAAGTAGTGCAGGGACTTTTTCAAAGTTGCTGTGACTTTTTGTTCCATTGCTGAAAATAGGGAGTGGCTTGTCATGCAATTTTGAAATGTCAAATCGCATGACAAATCGCATTGGGGTGAATGAGGGCTTAAACAGAGAATTTTATGGGGACCCAGGGGCGGACTGACAGGTCGGTGACTCGGGCGCCGCCCGAGGGCCCGGGGCCATTAGGGGCCCGGACTCGGCCACATGAGGGGCCACTTGAAACGGCTGTATTACATGCCGCGATGCCGCTAACAATACTGCTAGCGGCGCGCGGCTCCCCGCCGGCCCCTTCTTCCCTCCCGTCCGTCCCAGGTGCTTCTACTGTATGCGTCGTGACGTCACCTGGGACGGACGGGAGGGAAGGAGGGGCCGGTGGGGAGCCGCGCGCTGTTAGCGGTATTCGCGGCATGTAATACAGCCTGCCGAGTCCGGGCCCCTAATGGAAGAAGAGTGGAGGGGCCGGTGTATCGAGGGGGGAACCGTTTTCGGCACAACACCGGCGGGGAGCATCGGAATCGGCATCGGTGAGTCACGGGCCCCGGGTCCCCCCACCCCACAGTGTCACCCCAGCCCACAGTGTCACCCCTACCCCACAGTGTCACCCCTACCCCACAGTGTCACCCCTAACCCACAGTGTCACCCCTACCCCAGAGTGTCACCCCTACCCCAGAGTGTCACCCCAGCCCGCAGTGTCACCCCAGCCCGCAGTGTCACCCCAGCCCGCAGTGTCACCCCTACCCCACAGTGTCACCCCAGCCCACAGTGTCACCCCAGCCCGCAGTGTCACCCCTACCCCACAGTGTCACCCCTACCCCAGAGTGTCACCCCTACCCCAGAGTGTCACCCCAGCCCGCAGTGTCACACCCCAGCCCGCAGTGTCACCCCCACCCCACAGTGTCACCCAAGCCCGCAGTGTCACCCCAGCCCGCAGTGTCACCCCCCAGCCCACAGTGTCACCCCCCAGCCCACAGTGTCACCCCCAGCCCACAGTGTCCCCTTGTGTGCATGTCCCCCCCTGTGTGTGCGCTCTCCCTCCAGTGTCCCCCTGTGTGCGTTTGCCCCCCCTGTGTGTGCGCTCACCCTCCAGTGTCCCCCTGTGTGCGTTTCCCCCCCTGTGTGTGCGCTCACCCTCCAGTGTCCCCCTGTGTGCGTTTCCCCCCCTGTGTGTGCGCTCTCCCTCCAGTGTCCCCCTGTGTGTGCCCCCCCTGTGTGTGCGCTCTCCCTCCAGTGTCCCCCTGTGTGCGTTTCCCCCCCTGTGTGTGCGCTCTCCCTCCAGTGTCCCCCTGTGTGTGCATGTCCCCCCCTGTGTGTGCGCTCTCCCTCCAGTGTCCCCCTGTGTGCGTTTGCCCCCCCTGTGTGTGCGCTCACCCTCCAGTGTCCCCCTGTGTGTGTGCGCTCACCCTCCAGTGTCCCCCTGTGTGCGTTTCCCCCCCTGTGTGTGCGCTCACCCTCCAGTGTCCCCCTGTGTGCGTTTCCCCCCCTGTGTGTGCGCTCACCCTCCAGTGTCCCCCTGTGTGCATTTCCCCCCCTGTGTGTGCGCTCACCCTCCAGTGTCCCCCTGTGTGCGTTTCCCCCCCTGTGTGTGCGCTCTCCCTCCAGTGTCCCCCTGTGTGTGCCCCCCTGTGTGTGCGCTCTCCCTCCAGTGTCCCCCTGTGTGCGTTTCCCCCCCCTGTGTGTGCGCTCTCCCTCCAGTGTCCCCCTGTGTGCGTGTCCCCCCCTGTGTGTGCGCTCTCCCTCCAGTGTCCCCCCTGTGTGCGTGTCCCCCCCTGTGTGTGCGCTCTCCCTCCAGTGTCCCCCCCTGTGTGTGCGTGTCCCCCCCCCTGTGTGTGCGCTCTCCCTCCAGTGTCCCCTGTGTGTGTGTGTGCCCCCCTGTGTGTGCGCTCTCCCTCCAGTGTCCCCCTGTGTGTGTGCGCTCTCCCTCCAGTGTCCCCCTGTGTGTGCGCTCTCCCTGTGTGTGCGCTCTCCCCCCAGTGCCCCCCTGTGTGTGCTCTCCCCCTCCAGTGTCCCCCTGTGTGTGTGCTCCCCCCCCCCCCCTGTGTGTGAGCTCTCCCTCCAGTGTCCCCCTGTGTGTGTGTGTGTGCACTCTCCCTCCAGTGTCCCCCTGTGTGTGTGCGCCCCCCTGTGTGTGCGCTCCCTCCAGTGTCCCCCTGTGTGTGCCTCCCTGTGTGTGCGCTCTCCCTCCAGTGTCCCCCTGTGTGTGCGCTCTCCCTCCAGTGTCCCCCTGTGTGCGTGTGCCCCCCTGTGTGCGCGCTCTCCCTCCAGTGTCCCCCTGTGTGTGTGTGTGTGTGCCCCCCTGTGTGTGCGCTCTCCCTCCAGTGTCCCCCTGTGTGTGTGTGCCTCCCTGTGTGTGCGCTCTCCCTCCAGTGTCCCCCTGTGTGTGTGCATCCCTGTGTGTGCACTCTCCCTCCAGTGTCCCCCTGTGTGTGCGTGCCCCCCCCCTGTGTGTGCGCTCTCCCTCCAGTGTCCCCCTGTGTGTGCGCTCTCCCTCCAGTGTCCCCCTGCGTGTGCGCTCTCCCTCCAGTGTCCCCCTGCGTGTGCGCTCTCCCTCCAGTGTCCCCCTGCGTGTGCGCTCTCCCTCCAGTGTCCCTCTGCGTGTGCGCTCTCCCTCCTGTCCCCCTGCGTGTGCGCTCTCCCTCCAGTGTCCCCCTGTGTGCGCTCTCCCCAGTGTCCCCCTGCGTGTGCGCTCTCCCTCCAGTGTCCCCCTGCGTGTGCGCTCTCCCTCCAGTGTCCCCCCTGCGTGTGCGCTCTCCCTCCAGTGTCCCCCTGCGTGTGCGCTCTCCCTCCAGTGTCCCCCTGCGTGTGCGCTCTCCCTCCAGTGTCCCCCTGCGTGTGCGTGCTCTCCCTCCTGTGTGTCCCCCTGAGTGTGCGCTCTCCCTCCAGGGTCCCCCTGAGTGTGCGTGTCCCCCCCCCCCCCTGTGTGTGCGCTTGGTCCCCTTGAGTCTGGGGACCAAGGGGGCCCCATGATCTTCAAGCCGCAGCAGGAACAGACCGGAGCTAACGCGTTTCACACTGATGGTGCTTAGTCATAGCTACTATTCACAGAAATGAACATAGTATCAAAACAGGAAGACGATCTGGACAGCCGCACTTCTAAAAAAAATTTTTGGCCATTTTACAGCCTTCCACATGGTGAACACGTTCTCAGTCTCCATCCTGAGCACACGGCCACCAGAGGAGTTCTTATACCGCCGACCACACGGAGTGTATGGTTCCCTGGCTTGATACCTTTGGAGGAGTCCGATCCCATTTATACCCTATAAGGGAAGATTTGCCTGTCCCAGGATTGTGGTCGCTATCACCAGCTGAATACGAGTTCTAGAGGCGATGCCTAGTGGTTTGGTCATACCCTGACGGCTTTCGAGTTACAGGCTTATCAAAGCTTGCCTTCTGGTAAGCACATCATTAGAGCGGTGGTGGATTAAGGTCACTTGGTGGAGTTCCTTTCACATTCCCGTTTTTGGAAATTATATGTCACTACAAATCTTTTTTCATCACCATCACTTTCAGTTCCAATTGGACTTTATTTTATGAACTATCTTCTCATATAGATTTTTTTCAATATTCTCTGTTTAAATATTTTTGTGTGATTTAACTCATATTATCACTTTAGCGCGGCTTTTTTCACTGTATATTTCTGGTTTATGTGCATATCTCACATTTATTAGCTGCTGCTTTTATTATCTTTATATTATTATTTTATTTGCCTTTGGGTATATACACATAATATCTTTATTTGGGTATATTTACACATTACTCACTATTTGTTACATTTAGGGATGAGCGCGGTGTTAGTTTTTATTGTTTCCATAGTATAAATATGTTTACATTTTGTACCATGTGATCAGAAAATTAACTTTAATTGCTTAATTACCCAATTAAACTTGATTGGTCACCTAAAATCTCCACACATTTTGTATAACACAAAACAACTGTGTAAAGTACCAAAAGCTTATAAAGCTAGTACTAAACAATTAATAAGTAAAAAAGAAGAAAGACAAAAGATGAAGATGAAAATGTGACAAGGTGAAATATATATGACCGTGTATATGTATACCTTATATTGTATATATAAGAATGTAAAAATATGAAGATATAAAAATATATATATTTGTAATTAATTATGTCAATAACTGTGTGTGCATAAATTGTATATACTGTACATAGAGTCTGGGACCACAGTATTATCTAATGAACATTCATAAATGAATAAATCGATGGATGAATACATAAACGTATAAAGTTATTCTACATAATAATATAGACAACTAGAATAAATTAGTTAAGATCATATCCATTCATATTATTCAAAAAGAAAACATGAATAATGTGCATTGTCCATATATATAAATATAAGTGTGAAAAACACATATGAATATGTAAGAGAAAAGGTCTGTATTATGAAGACCATCCATTATATGCTGGTGTATGCAAAATATTTTTGATAACTACGATAAATACCCATGTGCAATGAGTGACGGTAGTAGTACTGTAGATCCCGATCATATTAATGTGCAAAAGTATAGATGTGAATAAAGGTGAATATTAATGTAATTACTGATATATCTGGTATGTTGATTAACTGCCTTGCGACCGCCAGCTGTCATTTGACGGCCAGGCGGCGCAGCTCTCAAGGCGGGAGGGCTTCATATGAAGTCCTCCCCTCCCCGGCCCTCCAGGGAGTGTGCGGTGGGCACCCTTCAGCGCCCCCTAGTGTTAACCCCTTCCCTGCCAGTCACATTTATACAGTAATCAATGCATTTTTATAGCACCGATCGCTGTATAAATGGGAATGGTCCCAAAAATGTGTCAAAAGTGTCCGATATGTCCGCCGCAATATCGCAGTCACGATAAAAACCGCAGATCGCTGCCATTACTAGTTAAAAAAAATAATAATAAAAATGCTATAAATCTATCCTCTATTTTGTAGGCGCTATAACTTTTGTGCAAACCAATCAATATACGCTTATTGCGATTTTTTTTTTACCAAAAATATGTAGAAGAATACATATCGGCCTAAACTGAGTCCCTCTTCTTTTGTTTATAGCGCAAAAAATAAATACCGCAGAGGTGATCAAATACCACCAAAAGAAAGCTTTATTTGTGGGGACAAAATGATAACAATTTCATCTGGATACAGTGTTGTATGACCGCGCAATTGTCATTCAAAGTGTGACAGTGCTGAAAGCTGAAAAATGGCTTGGTCAGGAAGGGGGTGAAAATGCACTGTATTGAGGTGGTTAATTTAAATATTTGTTAGGCATTGTCCCACTATTTTGTTTTGTATGGAGGAATCAAAGATAAAACATGTAGTCATGAACGATACTAATGTAAATCGTACGTGTATGTGGAAACATAAATTGCTGTGTACATATATGTTGCAATATGTGTGTTGCTATGTTACTAGAGCCACACAAATTGATGGAGAAGTATACATCCACGCAATAATATAAACAATTGAGCCACAAATAGATATATATGTATGCTAGTACAACAAATAATTCAAGCTATTTTGATGCTTAAATAGATCAAAGACTTGTTCAAAAGATACACATGCTGATGCCATCAACAGTGTGACATTGTTAAAGTAAATATATGTAAAGGCAACCAGTATATGAAAAGTATTATTAAAACCTTTCTATACTTGACATCATTTTCCAAGCTATTGACATATTTAAACAAATCTCATAAAATATGGTGTCAAATCATATACATAAATGCAAAAATGCAAACTGCACTAGATGAAAAAAATGTGTGCTCCATCCTATCGAATAATGGTCTCCTGACTCACTTAAATAAAAAGTCTGATTAATATTATCATGATATAAATATATTAAGTATTATGAAACCATTATGGAAAAAAGCATATTACAAATGGAATGGACCACTGTCTGCATGGTGAAGCCCCATAATCTACAAATCAAAGGAATATATGGTGGGCTACTATTACAATGTACCCGATACCCATTCACATAGGGGGAGCAGGATCTGGGGGTTCCCTTGTTAAAGGGGGCTTCCAGATTCCAATAAGCTCCACGCCCACAGACCCCCCAAACACCGGGCAAGGGTTGTGGGGAGGAGGCCCCTTTCCCTATCAACATGGGACAGGGTGTTTTGGGGGGACCCCAAAGCTTCCTCCCTATGTTGAGGGCATGTGACCTGGTACGGTTCAGGAGGGGGGACGCTCTCTCCCCCCCCTTTTCCTGCGGCCCGCAGGATAAGGGTCTCGGATAAGGGTCTGGTATGGATTTTGGGGGGGCCCCTACCCCATTTAAAAAAATAATAATTGGCGCAGGTTTCCACTTAATATCCATACCAGACCTTAAGGGCCTGTTATGAATTTTGGGGGGACCCCTACGCATTTTTTTTAAGGTTCCCCTTAATATTAATACCAGACCCAAAGGGTCTGGTAATGGACTGTCCTTTTTTTCAAGGATTTTTATCTATATTGCCGGGATCCGACAATTCATTACAGCCACGAGCAGTTTTAAATGAGATTGCCAACACCGCAAAATGTTTGCTGTTCAGCGAACAGACTAAAGCCCCATACACACGCGCGGATTATCCGAGGACCAGGTCCGTCGGACCATGTCCGTCACACTTTGTCTGATGTTGGTTTTGCGTACACACGGTCAGACAAAGTTGTCGGAAAATCCGATCATTCTGAACGTGGTGACGTTTGTTGCCTACGACGGGACTACGTAGAGGCTAGTAGCCAATAGCTTTGGTCTTGTAATGTGATCTGAGCATGCGTAGCACTTTGTCCGGTCGGACAACCGTACACACGATCGGATTTGGTGTGATCGGACCGCGTTGACGGCAAAGATTTCCAGCAGGAGATAAGACTTTGTCCGTCGGTCAAACCGACGAACACTGTCCGATGGTGCATACACACGGTCTGATTTTTCAACAACCTTGTCCGATCGGACAGAATCCATGAAAAAGTCTGACCGTGTGTATGGGGCTTTACACCCAATGTTCGAGTGAAACTTACATTCGACTCAAACATCGGGATCATCCCTAGTCACAAGCCATAGACTGTCAATCTCTAGAAATGAACACTAGACACTAGTTATTTCAGCATCTTTTAAATTAAAATGCGTTCAATTTTTGTCAGCATAATTTACAATAAACATCACAAATATCTATGTTGGAATTTTAGTTTAGTTCCCTGTGCTGTTTTTGAAGGTCATTATGTGACACAAAAGAGAATTCTCAGTTTTTCTAATGTATAGTGTTGTAATAGGATATGGTAATATGGTAATATCCTATTATAACAACTGAGAATTCTGCTTTGTGTCACAAAATGGCATTCAAAAACAGCACAGTGAACTAAACTAAAATGTGTTTATACAAAAGAGATATATTATCAAAATCTTCTTTTTTGCCTTTTCCCTGCTGTCACATAAGATGTGCAATTACATTTAGCTTTTTTCTTTGAGTTTAATGCATTCTCTCATCACAATAGGAAAATTGCTACCAAATTGGGATAATTGAATGCCATTTCAATGTTCACTTTTCCTATTTCTTTATGGTGTGATCTAACTAGTATTTAAGTTAGTATAGTGGGATTACATTAGTATACCAGTTTAAATGCTTGCCTACCTTTTGTGTCTTTTTTGTACTTTGTGGTTGTTTGTTGCCTTGATTGTTAGACGTTTTTGCTTTTTTTAATGTATTAATATCAAAAAATAGAATAAGAGTTGAATAAAAAATAAATAAAGTTAAAGGATAAATTTACTTTTGCTAAAAAAAATGTTGATTTTAATCTATAACTAGTTTTTTTGTTCCAAAGTAACGCCTCTTACACATGGGGCGGGCTCAGTTGGAGTACCCCTGCTCATTGGGGAATTTACCTGCTGATCCCTACTGAGCAGGCGGATGGCTGGTCCGTGTCCTCTCCTCTTACGCAGAGCGGACACAGACACAGCCCTCTCTCCTCTATGGGCGGTCTTCCCGTGCCCTGGAAGACGTTCATTTTAATGAAACATGTCGGGCGAGGCTGCGTGCTGACATCACTGTGTTCCCACTGACCCCGGAAGTGCAGGTGGACTGTTCCTGTTTCTTTGCCAGCAAAGATTATTTTACAAAGCAATTTTTACACATGAATCGTGTAAGTGCAATCTAAATATTTTAATGAAGCTTTTATAGTGTTTTACACTATTGGAGCATGCTCTCCTTATATCCCTGATACAATACGGCTGGCTTGAAGACAAGTGACGGGTGTCTGAGACCATAGGAGGGCATATCTGTTTACAGAGGCTTACTTCCAAAGCTTGGCTGATCTTTCCAGCAATAAAAGGTCCACATGAAGTGCCCCTGTTAAATGAGGTGGTGGTTGTCACGTAAGGAGATCTATTTATGTTGGTGTTGGAACTTTAAATATCATTTTGATGATTGCTGATGAGAATCTTTTTCACCATTTTTCTTCAAGTGGACTTTCTACACCTTAATATTTTTATCACAATAATTACTTCACCGTTGGATTAATGGTTATTGAATTGTTTATATCACATTTTAGTTTTTTTTGGACATAATGGATTTTGAACTGTGGATATATCACATGGTTTAGCAGCTGCTGTCACTTTTATATTGAAGTCACTACAGACATTAGCGCGGTTTTAAAACAAATTTTACTGTGAGATATAAACGGACCACCTGTCCATATACATTGACTGCCATCCTATCCACCAGATGGATGAGAAACGGAACATCTATTTTTAGTGGATAGAATCGGATCAGATGTCGGTGGGTGTCAATAGATACATGTCCGTTGATATCTGCTACACTATAGAGGAGACTGGGGGGTCAGATCGGATCCACCTGAAAAACTGACAGGCGGACCAAATCAATCTGGCCATGTGAACGGGCCCTAAAATGAATATATTTTTATTAGAAAATATTTTTTATAATTTATTTTTAACACTCAACTCTTGTAACAGTTCAACATAGTCGTATGTGACTATGCGATTACCTGACACTATATAGGACAATAAAATCTAGGCCTTTGTTTTAAAAAATAAGATGAATACAACCTCATAAGCCCCTGTATCGACTTTCATTGAAAATGTATCCCCCACTGCATACTGTGTTTGATTCCACTGGCTCCTAAGTCCAGTAGTCAGACACATATTCATTTGACACCTGTGGATATAAGTATTTGTCACACCCTGAAGAGTCAAAAATTTGCAGAGACCAGGGAGTCAGTAATATCAGGGTCACTTCACCTTTTTTCTTTATACACTTTCTAAAAAACACTTAAATAACCTGTATATACCAGGGTTGAATGGTACCTGATGTCTTAACTTTGTGCTGGACAAATAAATGAAGGAAACAGGGTGCTTGAGCTCCTTCCCTATGTTATACAGCACTGAACCTTCCCTATGTTATACAGCCATGAACTTTAACCAGGATGTTCTCAAATTAATAAGCATAAGATTAGCAGGGTTGGAGGGTAATTTGACATCAATGTTAGGTTGCATTTTGTCACCATGTGTGTGTGTGTATATATATATATATATATATATATATATATATATATATATATATATATATATATATACACAGTATCTCACAAAAGTGAATACACCTCTCACATTTTTGTTTATATTTTGTTATATATTTCATGTGACAACACTGAATAAATTACACTTTGCTACAAGGTAAAGTAGTAAGTGTACAGCTTGTATAACAGTGTAAATTTGCTGTCCCCTTAAAATAACTTAACACACAGCCATTAGTGTCTAAACCGCTGGCAACAAAAGTGAGTACACACTAAAGCCCCATACACACGCTCGGACAATCCGCGGACCAGGTCGGTCGGACTTTGTCCGACGTACTTTGTCCGATGTTGGTGTTGCGTACACACGGTCGGACTACGTTGTCGGAATATCCGGTCCGGAAGAACGTCGTGACGTAAGTCGTCGTCCACGAGATTACAAAAGGGAAGTTCAGCACCACGTCAGGCACCCGTTGGGCTCCTTCTGCTGATCCCGTGTTTTTCGAGAGTTAGTCGAAGTTTGGTGACTTAAGATTCGCGCTTCTCAGTTTTCTGACTCAGATCGTTACTGCTCTTCAGTTTGTGCTTGTCGTGCGTATCTGTTTATTAGTGCGTGTAGTCAGTTTGTTGGTCATTGCGGCCTATATCTTGATATAGGACGCTTTGATTTGCACTGCTTATTGTCTGCTCGTTGCTGCTATTCAGTTCGTTCTTTCAGGCCTTGCTGTTTATCGGTGCTTTCTGTTTGTCCGTTCTGACCAGCCGACCTTTTGTGACCTTCTGAGCGATGTTTCCCGTGCGTACTCGTCGCCGAGTTCGTGCTGTACGCGGAATTGGTGTCGGGCTTTTAGCTTTGACCCAAGACCCGTCCATGAAAAGAGTGACGAGGAGTATGTGGACCAAGAATTGGTTGCTTCAGCGTGACCAGTTCTCGCACATGCCTTTACTTCGTGAGATCCGGGAGAATAATCCTGATGATTTCAGGAACTTTCTCAGGATGACGGACCCCGATTTTCACCGTCTTTTGGCTTTGCTGACCCCCTTTATCAGCCGGCAGGATACCTGCATGAGACAAGCCATTACTCCGGAGCAGAGGCTTGTTGCCACGTTGAGGTACTTGGCGACAGGGAGAAGTCTTCAGGATTTGAAGTTCTCTTCAGGTATCTCTCCCCAGGCCCTGGGACTCATTATTCCAGAGACCTGTTCTGCCATCATTCAGGTCCTGCAGGAGGACTATATTAAGGTAACATTTCTACTTTACTAGTCCCTTCTATGTATGCTCTGTTTGCTAATGTCTTCTATTTTTGACCTCCTTCCCTAATTACCATGATTGCAATATGTTCTAATATGCTGTGCCCCTTTTCTCCTTCATGCATTTTTCCCTTCACTTACCTCCCCAGCATGCTCTTCTGGCCCAATAGACACCTATGGCCTAGTCACTTAAGCAATGTCTTTTGTCTGCTGCATAGTATTGTTTGCCCCAAAACACCCCCTAAAATATGCACAAATGTTTGCTGTGTGGTTTACTTCATGTAGAGCCCCTTTTTTTTTTATTTTGTTGGGGGGGGGGGGCAAACTCATTAGGAACCCCCTCCCCCAACTGCTCTGTCAGATGGTACCAATCCTTTATCTGCTGGCTTTCCCAAGGTCTATACACACTATATACCTACCTCTTTATAGTGGGCATCTTTAGGGATGAATTCAGCAAAGCATGTAGTGCAAGGGGCTGCCTCCATACTTTCCATTTCCTATTTTTTTGTCTTCTTTCCCTCCTATTAGCTTGCTTGGTAATTTAATAATGTCACACTGTGCCTGCCTTTTTTGGGGGGGGGGGGGGGGTTGAAATGTTATTTGATCTTTCCTGTGGCCTGCCAATAGTGTTAAGTACAGAGGGTCTGGGCAAACTAGCCCACATTTTTGAGCCATTTGCCAATCTATGAAGTGCAGAGGGTTACCTGTCCACCACCCCCCCCCAAAACCCTAGTTATTGCCAATGTCCCATCAGAAGTGGGGGGATTGATGGGGGGGTGAGTAATCTGTGAAGGGGAGCCTCTACTTTTCTGTGCAAATACTTTCCAGCCTCCAATTTTATACAATGCTCTTGTTCCAAGATGTTGATTGTCTAATCTGCTTGCAATGTTTAGGTGCAAAGTGACTAATTTTTTTTTCTGGTTTCACTCCACAGTTCCCTTCCACGCCACAGGAATGGCAGACTGTGGCCTCCCACTTTGCCAGGCGTTGGGACTTTCCTAACTGCGGAGGGGCAATTGATGGGAAACACGTCCGCATCGTCCCACCGCCCAACTCGGGGTCCTACTATTATAATTATAAAGGGTTTAATAGTGTAGTGATGTTGGCGGTGGTGTCAGCAACATACGAGTTTATGTATGTGGACGTGGGGATGAACGGCCGGATATCGGATGGTGGGGCCATTACGCACACGGAGTTCTACTGGCGTCTCCAAAGTGGCAGTCTGTGCTTGCCACCTCCAGAGGAGAATGCCGAAGGACTCCCCTTCGTCTTTGTCGCAGATGAAGCGTTTGTGTTGACTCCCCATGTGATGAGGCCGTTCCCGATGAGGACCCTCACCCCGGACCAGAGGGTCTTAAACTACAGGCTGTCCAGAGCCAGAAGAGTGGTGGAGAACGCTTTTGGCATCCTGGCCAGCCGCTTCCGCCTGTTCCTGACGGCATTTAACTTGGCGGAATACAAACTGAACCACATAGTTCTTGCCTGTTGCATATTGCACAACTTCCTCAAAAGACATAACAGGAACTATGTGGTGCCCGTTGGCCCAGATGTGGAGGGCCCTCCAAATGCGGAACTCACAGCCCTTCGAGTGGCACGTCCAGGCTTGCCCCCTCTAAATGCCCGTGTGGTCCGGGACCAATATATGGAGTACTTTGTGGGTAGGGGGGCCATTGCTCTGCCTGACGATGTGTGAGAGGCATTTTTTAATAAATCAGATATTTTAACCAACCTATGATTTCTTGTCATTTCAGTCTTCTTTTTAGCTTATTTTACCTTGACATTTTTTCCCTTTGCCTTCGACAGTGGGAATGCACTTTCTGGGCAAAAGGAGGTAACAGTCTCTTCTTCCCAAAAAGATTATTCTCATGTTGTGTGTTTGCTACCTAATCTTTGGTCTAGAGAAGGTTTGTCCTGCATAACTGACACCCAAAATACTCCTTTTCAGCACCAGGTCTGACATGTGTGTATTCTCAAAAATGCTGTGCTCCGTGTTTTCGTACAAAGCACTGTGGGTGTCATTTACATAAGTCAAATCCGCTATGCTCTACAAGTGCATTGAAAAAGTTCCCAGGGAAAGAAAATTGGAGTGCAAAGTGGATTTGCCTTTAGTAAATAACACCCATTGCCCCCCATATCCTTTACATTTTACATACATAATGCATTGTGTTTTTTAAATAAAGAAGCCACACATTTAGAAAACTAAAAAAGTTTACTAGGAAAACATTCACAAGTGCGTTTACAATCTTCACGCCAAAACTGACAACATCTTGTTTATTTACAACAGTGTTTACAAACATTCCGCAATTGGTAAAACCAGGCATGGAGCAAAACAGAACCTATGAACTCGGAAAGTTCAACTTTGTAAAGTGAAGACAAGATCAGACATGACTATATGTTCAAAGTGTGTTTGATCTTGCCTTCATCACATGGGGGGGTCACCCCCGGAAAGTGGAAATTTAGAACATGCACACAATTTGGGTCTGAAAATGGACATTAGATGGTAAAACACATGCCTAGAAGCTTCAAAAGTGCCATTTTCCATCATGGGGATGAATGGACGTTTTTTGGGGGTGCAACCCCTTCACCACAACCACTTTCGTAGTTCGTAAAGTGTTTGCACCCCCAAAAAAACGTTGGCATTCATCCACCATGATGGGAGCTAGCAAATGTGGACACAATGTGTGCATGTTCCAAATGTCACACAGTTTTTAAGTTGCAAATGTGTTCAGAAGCTGGCACAAATGTGTGTTAATTACTTGGTGCGTTTTCATATTTTTCCTAAAACATCAATGATGTTCTTCAATTTTTGTTGAACATCATTGATGTTTTGCTTTATGTAATCTAGATCTCGATTGCAGACCATTATCTCTCTGATGAGTACGTGGGCACTCTCTGTGGTAAAGTGTGATTTTTCTTCCACAACATCCACGTCACCTAAAAACCACAAACAAACAAAAATGGGGTGTTGGAAATGAGGCAGCCATACATGGATTAGCTTACCAGTAGCTGTGTTCTCCCACACTCACCTGTTGTGGTGACAATTTCTCCAAGTTCGATGATCTCTCCTTCCTCCTCCTCCTCTGCTTCTGCTCTTTCCCCTTTTTTGGGAGGTGTTGGTTTGGGGGTTTCCTCAGACGGCCCAAGTTTTCGCTCCCCTATGAGAATGTCCAAAAGGAAGATTTAGCAACACAAGCTATTGAGGGCAGAAATAGGAAATGACAAACATTGCTTGAAAGTGACGGACACTATTTTAGTTTGGCCAGTTACAAATGTCAACTACATGAATGTAGTCACTTTGTAAAGGTGCTAAACTGACTAGCTTTTTGGTAGAAGTTTGTGTGATGGAGACCCCCCTCTAGTATCCACTGGAGCACATGTGTGGAAAAGCATAATAAAAAGGGGGTTTGGGTGTCCCAGCACTAGTGCTCTAGAGTCCAGATGGGTAAACAGCTACTGAGTGACCTCTCCTTTACATTGACAAAATTTGGTTAACGCTCTTGCTGACATCTCTAGTGAGAACAAACTTCCTTTCAATAAAAACTTCACCAAACCTCGTATTATAAGTGGCCGAACGATCGAGGTTGCGTACGATCGAATGGACACACACATGACAGTGGCAGAAAGATCGAGGCTGAGTACGATCGAATGCACAGACGAACCTGAAAGTGGCCATTTTGGAATGTCCAACTTTGTACAAATCAAACCACAATGGAGCAGTATGCAAGCAAGAAATCAAACACAAAACACAACTACTTACTTTTTAGAAGAATTCGCTTGATCTTTCTGTACTGATCGGCCTCCCTCAGTTTCAGGTCTGACCAGCGTTTCCTCAGTTGCTCCTTGGATCGTTGTACCCCAAAATGATTGTACAGCCTCCTCACAACTTTAGACATGATCTTGGCCTTGCGGACATTGGGGTTGAGGTAAGGCCCATACTTCCCATCATAGTCGCTCCTCTTTAATATGTCCACCATCTCCAACATTTCTCCAAATGACATATTGGAGGCCTTGAATTTCAGGCTCCGGGATCGGGACGTTTCTGCCTCCGGACTTTCCTCGTCCTCCTCCTCGTTGGTGGGATATTTGTGGCGCACCTGCTGTGTCCCCGCCATGTGCTCTCCCCACTGCGCCGTAAAGAGAAGGGGTGGGGAATAGACAAGAAAGATCGTCAGGGGCGGGCGGAGTTTGAAGCATGCGCACTGTATATAAAACGTCACACGCCTGTGTCGTAGCCACGATCTGGGAGACGAGGGGAGAGAAAACTCACACGAGACGATCGCTACAAACGAAGGTACAATTTGACGTTGGTACATAACTAGCCTAGACTGATTTGAACTTGAGGCTTCTTTATGGAGAAGATTAGGAGAGTTTAGCCTGACATAATTTATAGGGTTTTGTGTGGTGTTGTGTCTTGCAGAGATTGATATGAAGGGATTCAACGACATGAGTTTTCTCCCCCTCTTCATTGCCAAATACAGGGATTTTCCCATATTGTGGCAGGGTATACACCCACATTACACCAACAAACCAAAGAGGCACGCAGCCCTGGAGGAACTTGTGGAATTTGTCAAGCCAAGGTTCCCCACGGCAACTGTTGATGATATAAGAAAGAAAATTGGCAGCCTGAGGAGTGCGTATATCAGGGGGCGGAAGAAGGTCGTGAAGTCTGAGGAAACTGCAACTTCAGCAGATGAGGTCTATGTGCCCAAGCTCTGGTACTATCAGAGTCTCCATTTTCTGAAGGACCAGGCTGATGTCACGGAGCCAACCTCAACTCCTCCTTCCACGCTTCCTTGCGCGCAGCCCACCCCTGATGAGGCTTCCGAGGAGCAACCTGGGCCTTCCAGTCTGGAAGAGGTGGAGGAGCCCAGCTTGTTCCAGGTATAGTAGTTTTGTTACCATTTATGGGAATAATGAATGATGTTCACTTAATTCAGGATCCCCAATTGCTTAGTTCCTAACGTGTTTGACATATCAACAGACAGTGGTGTGGGAGACATTTGGGGCCAGAATCTAAACTGCAGGGCTGAGAATTGTATGGTTTTCTATTTGTAAACATTTTGCACCAGTCACTAGATGAGAATTGTGTGTGTTTGATGAACAAATAACTGAAACTATGTCCCTTTTTCATACACAGGAAGACCTCAGCCAGGAGGTGGCTGTGGAAGGTGGCAGTCAGGAGGAGGCAGGGGTTAGTGGCAGCCACCAGCTGGGTAGTGGCAGCCAAGAGGGGGCTAGGCCGCGGAGCCTGACTGACTCCCAAATCCCTCTCCTCCGCCTTCCCTACAAAAGGGCGAGAATGGGGGATTATGCGGCACAGTCAGCGCTCCGCATGATCAGAGAGGCTTCAGACTCCCTACATGCCACACCCGCCGACGAGGAGACCTTTGGCTCGGTGGTTGTCACAAAAATGATGGGTATGGAGGTGGGGCAACGCAACATGTGTGAGGGGCTCATCCTCCATGTCCTAAATAAGGGTAGGGCTGGGGAGATGACCCCAGTCACACATGTTTGCCATAGTTACCATGCTCCGCCTCCTCCTCCTCCTTCTGCCACCCCACCAGCACGACAGCCACAGCGTGGAAGGAAGCGTGGAAGGAAGACCTGAGAGTGACGACCTGGAATCAGTCTGGTCTGAGAGAATATGGAGCCTCTTGTAGTACCAGAGCCTGGGGACCTAGATGGCATCTGCTGCAGTTCCGGATACTTTGGACTTCACGACCAGATTGCACTCCCCTTAATATACGTACTCCTCAGGCCCCCAATTTTCTACGCTTGAACAATGATGGTTGCCGTGGGGGGCCAAGACTTTGCAAATTCCCCAAGTTTCACCATGGCTGCGTTCCTCTTTGGTTTGTTGGTGTGACCTAAATAAATTTACTAGTGCGCATGCGCGAGGGACCCGTGATGGCCGCTTAATCACGGAGCTCCGCGCCACCCCGGACCAGCGGCATCCACAGCACAGCCCAGGACCGCTGTTCGCCGAGATAGTGAGGCGGTGCGCATGCGCGAGGGACCCGTGATGGCCGCTTAATCACGGAGCTCCGCGCCACCCCCCAGGGACCCCCCCCCCGCATGTCTGGCCGTGTCCCACGGAGGAATCTGGAACAGTTCTTCACAGCCTCCACCCGGCCTGAGAAATCCAAGATGGCCGCCACAGCAGACGCTGCATTTTCACCTCAGGTCTCCCTCACTGACATCCAGCAGGACTTAAGGCAAGTGATCTCCCCTGCACATCTACACCTCACTCCTGGCCCTCCACCCTCATGTCACAAGGAGATGATGCCCTCCCCAGCATCCACTGAATCGCTCCTGAGCCACACTTTTGGAGACCCTCCATTCTCCCCAGCAGGCCCTGTCATGGCTGCCCTGACTGAATCTCATACTTATGTAGCTCCTGACAGGGATTGTTCCTTCAACATTGAGGATCTCTTTTTCAGAATGTCCACCCTCCTTGCCTCCACTGCAACAAAAATCACAAGTGACATTAAAGCAGACCTCCAAGCTATTGGGTCCAGAATTGACGCCGTAGAAACCAGGGTAGACCAGAACACTGCGACGGCTCACCAGCACTCTGACCTCATCTCCACCCTTCATGATCAGCTGGATACTGCCATCTCCCGCATCGACGAATTGGAAAACAGGTCTAGGAGGTACAACTTCAGGATCAGAGGCCTGCCAGAATCCATCCAGGACGTCTCCTCTGCAACGCAAGACCTTATAAAATCGTTGATCCCCAATATTCCTTCTCATCGCCTTGAACTGGACAGGGCTCACAGATCGCTGGGTCCCCCCAGGAGAGACGGAACCCCCAGGGACATCATCGCCAAACCGCACTTTTATGCGGTAAAGGAAGCAATAATGAAGCAGGCACGAGCCGCATCTCAGGTGACTTGTCAGGGTCACCCAGTGCAAATATTTGCTGATCTTGCCCCCTCCACCATTCAACGCAGAAGGACCCTGAAACCTCTTCTGCAAGCCCTTTCAAAGAAGGAAATCAAATACAGGTGGTCCTTCCCTTTTGCCGTTAAGTTCTCTTTGAAAGGTCAAGAATACTCCTTCTCCAACTTTATCGCGGGTGAACACCTACTCCTTAAACTGAAAGTTATCACCCAAGAAGCAGACATGGACATCTCCACCCCCCAGGCGGTCTCCAACAAACGCCCACCTCCAACGAGCCCACTGACTCCCCTTTGGAACAAGTCCAAGACCCGCAGATCGACACAACATGGTCCTCCTTGAAAGCAGATCGAATGAAGTTTCTTCACTTTCCAGGACTCGGACGACATTCCGAGTTAACATCCTTCTGAATTGACTAACTCTCCTTCATTCACCCCGAACCTGATCTCTTAGATCTACCGCAGAGGTAACGGTCCTTGGAGCTACCCCTGAACCCCAATTACCCCGTTTGAAAGAACGCTAAGGGATTGTCTCCAAACATGGGGAAACAATTTAAAATTGAACATTCTAGTGCTCCAAGTTCTACGACCTCACTTCTTGAACCCGGCTGGGTCCGGAGACTCCGTCTCCTAATGAATCTCTCTACAACACTCCTCTAGGTTGCATTGCCAAGCAGGAAAACTGTTTCTCCTCAGTAGGGGTCCCGAACCCCCTCCAACAATGTCAACTTCCACTATCTTGGGTTCATTCGGTGCCTTATCTCTGTTAGACGTACAGTTGTCATCAGGACTGTTTTCAGTTATGTTTTATGGTTCTTCTATCCCCGCAGTCCTGAATTGCCTTGGTCGGGGGTGGTACACATGCGCCTCCTCCTATCCCTTTGATTCCCTTCCGGATTCGTGGGGATAGGGCCTCCAGGCCGATTTTGGCATGGAGCTATTTTCTTTATTTTTTATTGTTACTTCCCGCGCTTCTAAGCGCAGGAGGTATTCCTACTCTAGCCTCTCCCCCTGGGTCCCCCTTTACCCCGGAGGGAGACTGCTGGGCCTTTTGTCTTTCCTCTCTTCTCTTCCCTCTGCCTCCCTCTCTCTCTTGGAACATCAATTTACCCTTGTTTTTCTTTCAGTGAGAACATTCGTAAGAGGTGCACATTTGGGGATGCCGACAAGCAGCAGACCAGATGATTCCCCTCGTTTCCACTGCAGGACGGGACACGCCAAGGTAAGTGATGGTAGACACTCGCACACTCTCCCCGGTAAATTCCATGGCTGACAGCACGCAAAACACCTTAAAAATAGCTACCCACAACGTACAGGGCATGAATTCCCCCACGAAACGGAAGAAGCTATTCAACTTATACAAATCCTCCAGGCTTGACATTGTCATGCTTCAGGAAACACACCTCCCGATTCGGTATAGCCCCAAATTCCTCCATGCCCACTTCCCCAATTTCTTTTTGGCCAGCGCCGACAACAAAACTAAAGGGGTAGCTATTGCCTTTGCCAAAAACTGCAACTTTACCTTAAACTCAGTAATACGGGACCCAGAGGGCAGATATATCTTTGTTAAGGGAACAATAGAAGACAACCTCTTCTCCCTCATTTCCTACTATGCACCTAACAAAGGACAAGCGACCTTTTTTAAGAACATGTTTGATTCTCTCTCTCCATCCCTGGAGGGCACGGTCATATTCGGGGGAGACTCCAATTCCGCCTTTGACCAGGCTTTAGACAGATCCAAACCCCCTTCCTCCCAACTCACCAGACCTACCAGGGAAAGCCTAAAGATAGCCAAACTCATCCATGCTCAGGGCTTGGCAGATGCATGGAGAGAATTAAACCCGGGTAAACGTGACTTTTCCCATTTCTCCGCCCCCCATAACTTGTATGCCAGGATTGATCATCTCCTGATTCAGACCCGAGATGTCCCCCGGATCCTTTCATCGAGAATCAAAGACACCGTCCTTTCTGACCACTCACTGGTTACTCTATCTCTGCACAGACAATATCGGAAGCCGGGATTTGGACACTGGAGATTGAACGAATCCCTGCTTTCGGATCCAATAAGAATACAGTTGTTAGAGAAATCTCTTTCTGAGTACTTCTCCCTTAACAACACCGAAGGAATATCAGCGGAAACCCTGTGGGCAGCCCACAAAACCTTTATCAGGGGTGAATTTATCAAACTATCGACACAAATTAAAAGGGAACGGACAGCCGACATTAAAAGACTTGAAGCTGAATATACCTCCTTGCGCTCCCAGCACAAACAATTCCCCTCGCCATCATTACAACATCAAATTGATAAGACCAGACTTGAACTTAACCTTTTATTGACAGCGAAGGCTGAAAAACAAATAAGGTGGAGCAAAAATAAATTCTATACCCAGGGTGACAAGTTAGGTTCCATGCTAGCTTCCAAACTGACTCCCAAATTCCGCTCCTATGTAATGCCCAAAATTAGAATCCCGGGACAGGGTACGTCATCTAACCCCTCCAAAATCCTAGAGGCCTTCCACGACTTCTACTCCAAACTTTATAGCCACCATGACGCCTCTGATGAGCCGATCATCTCGAATTATCTAAACGGGATCCCCATCCCCACCCTATCTGCGGACCATAAGGCAATAATGGAAGCCCCCTTCTCCACTGAAGAGGTCCAGGAAGTTATTAAAGCCCTAAAATCTAATTCGGCACCAGGTCCGGATGGTCTCTCCAACTCCTATTACAAGATGTTCCCATCTGCCCTAGCCCCTCACCTCACTAGATTCCTCAACTCTAAGACAATGGGAACTCCACTCGATCCCCATCTCAATACTGCCTTCATTGCCGTAATCCCAAAGCCAGACAAGAACCCGGAAGAAGTCGGCAATTACAGACCAATTTCTCTCATAAATAGCGACTTGAAAATCCTTACCAAAATTTTAGCGAATCGCCTGGCTTCTTTCATTAACCGATACATTCACAGGGATCAAGTGGGGTTCATCCCAGGCAGACAGGGCCCTGATCAAATCAGACGAGCAATAGATATAGTATCTATCCTTCAAACAGGTTGGGACGGGGGCCCTAAACAGTCTGGTATGCTACTTTCCCTAGATCTCCAAAAAGCCTTCGACTCAGTCTCCTGGCCATATATTTTTGAGATCATGAAACGCTGGGGCTTTGGCGACAACTTTATGGGTTTATTACGTGCCCTATACTCCAATCCCACTGCCCGAATCAAACTTCAGGGTCACTACTCCCAACCTATAACCATAGCTAAAGGAACTAGACAAGGTTGTCCATTATCTCCCCTGATCTTTGCCATAGCCATAGAAACACTTGCCATCTCCATCCGACAAAACCCCAATATTCAAGGAGTCAAATGCGGATCTCAGGTCCATAAATGCGGGCTCTTCGCAGATGACATACTCCTTTTCCTCACCTCCCCGATCACTACTCTACCTAATCTTTGCCACTCCCTAGATGAATTTGCTAAAATTTCTGGGCTCCGGGTTAATTATAACAAGTCACATGCACTTAATGTCTCCCTCCGCCCTTCCACGGTCGAATCCCTACAGAAGCATTTTCAGTTCCATTGGAACACTTCCTCCATTAAATACCTCGGTATTGCACTCACGGCCAAGACAGAGGACCTTTACGGCACTAATTACCCTCCCATGTACCGGAAATTGGAGCTGGATCTCCATTCATGGTCTAAATACAATATCTCTTGGCTCGGGAGGGTCAATTCAATAAAGATGACGCTGTTCCCCAGACTCCTCTATCTCTTTCGGTCTCTACCAATCCCCATCAGGAAAGATCACATTAAATCATTCCAAAGCAAGGTCCTTAAATTTATCTGGGGTTCAACCGGCTATAGGATTCCGCAACAAACACTGTATCTACATAGACAGAAAGGGGGAGTGGGATTACCCAACTTATACAAATACTACATAGCAGCCAGGATCGCCCAACTCTCTGTGATCTATTCCAAATATGAAAAACCGGATTGGGTCCATTTAGAAAGGCAGGCTGTGCCTCATAACACTCTGGATTACCTCCTCTGGTCGAACCCTAAAGCGCGCCCCCCGATTATGGCCCCAACCCTCTCACATATGTTTGCCCTCTGGGACTCTGTACGCTCCAATACAACCCTGGTCTCAGCTTACAAACCTCTATCTCACATATTTCATAATCCTGCCTTCCCCCCAGGACAAAATATACAAGCATTCAGATGGTGGCTGGATAAGGGGCTGTACCGAATCGGACACTTTTTCACAAATTCAGGCCCTATTACCCTTGCTTATTGCATCAAGAAATTAGAACTACCTGACTCTGAAAAATTCAGATTTAGACAGATTTCAAATTTTCTACACAAACTTTGGAGGGACAAACCACTTCCCCCAAAGTTTACGGAATATGAAATTTGGTGCGGTCAGTCCATGGACCAGCGGGGGGGTGTGTCGACAATCTACTCATCGCTCACCTTGCCGGACACTAAGTCCCCTTACATGCAACGCTGGGAGTCAGACTTCCAGTTTAACTGGGATCTGGGGACCTGGCAGAAAGCAAGCTTTGACTCTTTTAAGGGTATCCTAAACACTACGCTAATAGAAGCGAGCCTGAAAATCATCTCCAGATGGTACTATACCCCGTCGCGTCTCGCATCAATTTTCCCGACAGCAAACCCCATGTGCTTTAGGGAGTGTACTCTCGTGGGAACCTTGTCCCACGTTTGGTGGGAGTGCCCCAAAATACTATTGTTCTGGAGAAAAGTGTTTAACTTGATCGATAAGCTTGTGGGACGCCAGATCCCCAGATCTCCTATGGTGGCCCTCCTCAATGCTCACATCCCAGACCTATCCAAGGCCTCTAGTAGACTTATCAGGTTTATACTTTTAGGTGCCAAACTTACGGTCGCTAAAGCCTGGAAAAAAACCCAGGGTCTCCTTCCCAGCAGTAATCAGGAAAGTATCTTGGATTATGTCACAAGAGAAGCTATCCAACATTATCTCTGACACAGTTAGTGCGTTTGAATCCACATGGGAACCCTGGGCCATTTATATTGGTGCGCCATGGCTCACTAACTCAATACCTCCCTGAATCATCTGTATCCTGAAATTGATGTTCCCTCCCCTCAGTTTTCTCTTTCCCCTCCCTTTTCTTTCCCCTTCTTGCTCTCCCTTCTTCCATTTCCCTCCCTTCGCTTTCCTTCCTGGTTGAAGTTTATTGAAACAATGTCAGGCCCCTACTTTAGGATGATTCCTTATTTACTGGCAGACCAATGGAGAAGGCCCTATTTGTTGATGTTTGATAATGAGGCTGGGTGGTGGGGCGGCGGGGATCCCCCCTATCGGGCACAGATTGCTCCCATTTGGGGTGCCTGATGGTGGGGGGTCGCTGTTCGCTACGCTGCCAAGCAGACCTTCTCCTCTCGCTTCCCTTACGTAGGTCCTCCGGGTACCATCTCGTATCTCCTCATCCTTCGCCCTATTTCTTATAGGTTTCACATATGATGCAGTATCTTGCTATTTTTCTGTATGTTCTGGTTCTGTATCCTGACATTGTTCATTGTATATGCTTTTTCAAACATAATAAAATACTTAAGTGAAAATGTCCAAATTTGGCCCAATTAGCCATTTACCCTCCCCGGTGTCATGTGACTGTGTGAGTGTGAATGGGGGAGCAGGTGTGTTAAATTTGGTGTTATCGCTCTCACTATATCATACTGGTCACTCAAAGTTCAACATGGCACCTCGTGGGAAAGAACACTCTGAGGATCTTAAAAAAAGAATTATTGCTCTACATAAAGATGGCCTAGGCTATAAGACAATTGCCAAGGCCCTGAAACAGAGCTGCAGCACGGTGGCCAAGACCATACAGCGGTTTAACAGAACAGGTTTCACTCAGAACAGGCCTCGCCATGGTCGACCAAAGAAGTTGAGTGAACATGCTCAGCGTCATATCCAGAGGTTGTCTTTGGGAAATAGATGTATGAGTGCTGCCAGCATTGCTGCAGAGGTTGAAAGAGTGGAGAGTCATCCTGTCAGTGCTCAGACCATACGCCACACACTGCATAAAATCGGTCTGCATGGCTGTCATCCCAGAAGGAAGCCTCTTCTAAAGATGATGCACAAGAAAGCCCGCAAACAGTTTGCTAAAGATAGGCAGACTAAGGACATGGATTACTGGAACCATGTCATGTGGTCTCATGAGACCAAGATAAACTTATTTGGTTCAGATGGTGTCAAGTGTGTGTGTCTGCAACCAGGTGAGGTGTACAAAGACAAATGTGTCTTGCTTACAGTCAAGCATGGTGGTGGGAGTGTCATGGTCTGAGGATGCATGAGTGCTGCCGGCACTGGGGAGCTACAGTTCGTGGAGGCAACCAGGATTGCCAACATGTACTATGACATACTGAAGCAGAGCATGATCCCCTCCCTTTGGAGACTGGGCCGCAGGGCAGTATTCCAACATGATAACGACCCCAAACATACCTCCAAGATGACCACTGCCTTGCTTAAGAAGCTGAGGGTAAAGGTGATGTACTGGCCAAGCATGTCTCCAGACCTAAACCCTATTTAGCATTTGTGGGGCATCCTCAAAATGGAAGGTGGAGGAGCGCAAGGTCTCTAACATCCACCAGCTCCATTATGTCATCATGGAGGAGTGGAAGAGGACTCCAGTGGCAACCTATGAAGCTCTGGTGAACTTAATGCACAAGAGGGTTAAAGCAGTGCTGGAAAATAATGGTGGCCTCACAAAATATTGACACATTGGGCCCAATTTGGACATTCTCACTTAGGGGTGTACTCACTTTTGTTGCCAGCAGTTTAGACATTAATGGCTGTGTGTTGTGTTATTTTTAGGGGACAGCAAATTTACACTGTTATACAAGCTTTACACTCTCTACTTTACATTGTAGCAAAGTGTAATTTCTTCAGTGTTGTCACATAAAAAGATATAATAAAATATTTACAAAAATGTGAGGGGTGTACTCACTTTTGTGAGATACTGTATATATATTAATAATAAGAGTTATGCAGGCAAACTTTTGTTATCACCAAATATTTTTTTTTTTAATGCTGCACAGACAAGACTTTCTTTTAAGTTACAGGAGTTTATTAATTTCCATTGCCAAGACTTTTTTCTAGTTACAGGGGCCCAATCTTTCCATACTGCATACAGCAAAGTAAGAGTTGATAAAGAAATTGACCCATATAAGACATTCACCTTTTCATCACCATCACAAACTGAGTAGTATAACCACCACTGTTGTTTCAAAGTGTGTCACACTCCCTTGTCATTGGGAAAAAACCTTGGCTAAGCACTATTGTTATAGACTTGTTTCAGGCTGGGTTCACACTAGAGCATGGAGCGCCTCACAGCAGGGGATCTGGTGCGTCTCCATTCACTGGTTCAGTTCCGATTTCAGCCCAAATTTTTGGCTAAATTTGGACCTGAAACAGACAAAAAGATGCTCAGGACTCCTGTGCAATTTCGCAGCGGAGCCGCTCTGGAGATGTGTGAACTGGCTCCATAGGAAGCCGGTCACAATCTCCTGCTATGCAAATTGGATGCAGGGAAATCCGCATGCAATTCGCAATAGTGTGAACCCACCATAATGGAATGGCCGTTTTCTTTTTTCAGTAGCAGGTGACAAGTGACCCCACCCAAAGCTTCACAAACATTGAAAATTGCCTTAAACTTGAAAAATAAAGATTTTACAGCACAACAAGCAGTATAAAGCACTGTAACAACATCTTACAATAGTGTATTTTAAGGTTCCATAAGCATTAGTCCTGTAACTGGCCACAGGAACTGTGTTGATTATAAGTGTTCTTATAGAATCCCCAGCTGATAAGTGGAATTATCCACCTATTGAATCCCATTATAACAACCTAAATGTCATGCTATTGCAAATCAGCATGAAGATAATTTTTGCTCTTGTGATTTATAAGAAGAAAATACCAAACTTGGCTTACCTCATTTTCTTTCAAATGGATATCCTATCAGTTCACCACAAGATGCTGCTGAAAGTTAACTGAAACAGATGAGCACTCGCACTCCCCACTCTGGGTGCTGATGCCTCCTGTCTCTGCTCTGTTTCAGTGTTTTGTCTTCTGCATGACTTTAATTGGAGATATAAATATCTGTCAATTCTCTAATGCCGCATACACACGATCGGAAATTCAGCCAGTATAAGACCGATGAGAGCTTTTGGTCGGAAATTCAGACCATGTGTATGCTCCATCGGACTTTTGCTGGCCGAATTCCAGCCAGCAAAAGATTGAGAGCATGTTTCGGTCGGAAATAACGGAGGGCGGGGCCACCGGGTGACCTCGCCCTCCTCTGACGCACAGGGACTTCCCTATGGCTTACCCCGTGATGTCAGAGGGGGGCGAGGCCCCGCCCTCCGTTATTTAAGAAGTGTCAGAAGAATCGAAGCGTCACATGGCTGAAGACTCCCACTGAGGCGGATCGTGCGGGAGGAGCAGAGCGGAGAAGAAGCCAGAGCAAGATGCGGGACGAGAAGAGCAGAGGAATAATAGGATGAAGAAGAAGATGGAGAAGAAGTTGGAGGAACAAGTAGAAGAAAGACCAGAAGAAAACAGATGGAAGAAGAAGAAATTAATAAAGGACTTGTCAAAAACTGTCTTTTGTGTTTTTTAACCTTTTTGTCACTTTTTTTGTTAAATGGTAGGGGTACATTTGTACCCCATTACCAATTCACACGGGGGGGGGGGGGGGGGGCGAGATCTGGGGGTCCCCTTGTTAAATGGGGGCTTACAGATTCCTATAAGCCCCCCACCCGCAGACCCCCACAGCCACTGGGCAAGGGTTGTGGGGATGAGGCCCTTCTCCCCATTAACATGGGGACAAGGTGCTTTGAGGGGCTACCTCAAAGCACCCTCCCAATGTTAAGGGAATGTGGCCTGGTACGGTTCAGGAGGGGGGGCGCTCTGTTGTCCCCCTCTTTTCCTGCGGCCTGCCAGGTTGTGTGCTCGGATAAGGGTCTGGTAGGGATGTTTGGGGGGACCCCACGCTATTTTTTTTTAAATTTTGGTGCGGGGGTTCCCCTTAAAATCCATACCAGACCTGAATAGACACCCCCAGGTACAAAATTTTAAGGAATATTACACTTTTATTATTTCACTGTAAGCATTATTAAAATCACTGCTCCTGAAAAAACGTCCGTTTTTAAAACTTTTTTTTGCATTTATACATGTCCCCTGGGGCAGGACCATACCATGCATATAAGCCTTTAAAATTAGCACTTTTGATTTTTCCCATAGACTTTTAAAGGGTGTTCTGCGGCTTTCGAATTTGCCGCGAACACCCAAAATTGTTCGCTGTTCAGGGGAACTGGCGAACAGCCAATGTTCGAGTCGAACATGAGTTTGACTCGAACATAAAGCTCATCCCTAGTTTCCACCCTTAAAGTGTTACTAAACCCAGGACCCTGCATTCACTATTTCTGGTCTCCCACAGTACACATAACATGGAAATGCTATTATTTTAGTAAATATAAACTGTTAAATATCTTTTCTCATTAGCAGTATATAGCAGTCTTGTGACTTCTATCAGTGTCTGGTTAAAGCTTGTAGGAGGAATTTTCACACTGCACTGGCTTTCCTATCAGGATCCAGGACCCCTGACCCTCTGTCTGGACAGTGCTTATTGGCCCTGTGCTCATCACATGCACCCTCCCAAGCAAAAATAAATAAATAAACTGTCTACCAATACAAACCACACTGAGCATGTGCAGCCTGACTCCTTATCCAAACCTGTTTTGGAGTCAGTGGAAGAAGAGGAGGATCTGGGCATACAAGATCACACAGCCTTTTTACACAATGCAGAGGATTAACTCCTTAGGTCCCACAGTGAGTGTAAAAATCCTGCTTTACTGCATTTACAGACTGATTTTACTGTTGTGGGTTTAGTAACACTTTAACGATGAGTTGTAGCCACCTAGAAAATACAATTTAATTTTTTTTCATCTGTGTTTTGCTTTTTATTTTAATTTGCTACATTTTACTGGCTTCAATTTCTGTTTAGGAGTTGTAATATACACACTGGTCTAGGAGAGAGATTTAGGAAAACATTGTTTACCCACTGCATACTCTGTAAGGGCTCTTTCTGTTGGGGTGGGGTCACCCCACCAAAATGCTAGCATGAAAAGGTGTTACACATGCCCTAGCTGGGATGTTTTGCTTTTCACCCAGGGCATTTTTACCTCAGACTGCAGAATTTGATGGGTGGCACCGCCTTGAGTTCAATGGGAGTTCACTGCAACTATGAGCCAAATATTTTGCTTGCAGTTGTGGTGTAATTCTTTCACTACAATATCCCCCTTGGGATGAAAAAAAAAAACAAACAAACAATAAGGAGGTGGCAGGATCACCTCCTGAATGCATGTCGACCGCTGCTACTGAAAAAATCAATCTAAAGATCACTTTTCTGAGGATTGTAAGCTTTGTCACTTTTCTGAAAGAAGCCTAAAGCTGGCCATACATTGATTGTTCCTGTGAAACTGGCCAAATTTCCATCTATGTATGTCTGTTCCTGTTCATGTTCAGAGATGGGGGTGTGTGGGTGGTGCCAAAGTGAGGACTGGGAGGTGTGTGTGTTTTTGCCCCTGCGCGCTGCCAGAGGCACATGCCGAAACACAAGTATGGAGTCAAGGTGGCACTCTCCGTAATGAGCAACACTTTTCCACGCAGACAGTAGTTTAATGGGATAGAAGGCAGCAGGCATTTCTAATTATATCAAATTAAATCCAGACAAGCAATTTTATTTACAATAAATTTTATTTTGGATAAATATTGGCCACGGCTATTTTATTGGTTTAATAATAATTTAAATATTTTAATAATCTTCATATAATATCACTTATAAGTACAACCCAGACATGGCTCGGGCTGAATGATATTGTATCTTACTAATATGCAAAACATTTTACCCCTTATAGGAAAGGGTCTCCCTTGTTGTGGCGTTTTATGTGGGGGAGCTGTCCACTACAGTTTTTTTCTGGCAACTGTCAACGATCGCTACTCAGAGCCCCTTTTATAGGGTACCCTGATATTCTAGCTCATTCCCAAGTGGGGTACGTAACCTAATTTACCTATCCTATACTGACCTTTTATTTTTATTGTTTTAATTGGTTGATTTAATTGACAAATGAAATCACTCCAATTTAAAAACGTTTTTGATAGCTAGAAAAAAGTGCCTCTGATTCCATGAGAAAAGGGGGGGCCTTGAAACAGGCTTTTTCCCCTCTTTATCCTTACATTCTTAGATTTTGTGGCACAGTACTTGCAACTTTATGCACTGTACAAGACCGCTAATTATTTCTATGACACTTCTTTTTCTCTCTGTGCAGCATATGTGACGTCATTGGATTCCACCAGCCCAGTTACCTGTCACCTTATCCCAGTGACACTGATCCATATGTTTAACTCTTCACTCCACTTGTCCGCTTGTGATGAAACTTGAATCCCAGGAAGCTCAACTCTGTACATAATCCATGCTTGCTATTCTCCCAAGGCCTCTCTCCTTCTATGACATCCAGGCTGGGTCCCTAGGACATCGGACCCAGATAGGTAGGGAACCCATGCACACAAGTTCTTTTCCTACCAGGGCCTTCCTTCACCGATGCCAAGTCACCTCAGATTCCGGATTGGCTGGTTTCTATATGCACATAGATATAGTACTGTAGTCCTTCGCAACTGCAATATAGCCTTTTCTAGTGAACCTGACCATTTGTTCAGACACCGGTACTGCATCTTTTCTTTTTATCATCTTGTCCCCTGGTGTGACCATATATATGTTATGTCTTGCATGCACTTCTTAAAAGTGATTCTAAAGTTTGGATCGAAAAAAAAAAAAAAATGATATACATACCTGCTCTGTGCAATGGTTTCTCCCTCCTGCTAAGTGCACCCAATAGCAAGCCATTGTTATGGGGAACTTGAGCAGGCTCACTCCCGAGCCACGCTCCTGTGAATGGAGATTGTGCATTCACACACACAGAGCGCTGCTTGGCCCCAACCCCTGCTCTCTCATCATTGGCTGTGACTGACAGCAGCAGGAACCAATGGCTCCCACTGCTGTGTGAACCAATGAGGAGAGAGAGTCCAGGGAAAGCCACTGCTCTCATGTACATCTCTGGATCGAGATGGGGCTTAAGTAAGTATAAGTGGGGGGGGGGGGCGGAGGGGGGAGCTGCACCCAGAAGGTTTTTTAACTTAATGCATAGAATTCTGCCTTTACAACCACGTCAATTATGTGCTCATTACAGATTCTTCACAGACATCCTATTCCTCTTACAAAGTGCTAGGTTAGTGTCTCCTTCTGCCCCCTGCTCATTGAGATAGTCATACCTTTGAATTGTAGAAAGATAGTCCCTAAAGTCTACAGAGTAGTTGTTTAAATCCATGTCCAAGAGTCCATGTCTTAAAAACCTTACTGGGTTTCCACCAAGCGGTGAACCAACCACAAAGTATCAGTTACATATTACAACAATCTCTTCTTCCAGTTCCTGCTAATGGAGATACCACATCTCAAGGTGGCTCCCTCCTTTTATCTCATTGCTCCCCACTGAGGGCAGTACTACCACAAACCCTGGGAAACCTGACCAGCATAGTGAACCCCTGACTTCCTAGAGGCACAAATTTAGAAGGGCAGCATAATTAAAAAGTGGAACAATTAGTGCAGACAGTGCTTTGCAAAGAAAAACAGGCGTGCCAGTGCTTCTGCATACAGTGGCTGCAGATCTTTCAATGCATGGGTTTTCAACTGGGGAACTTTTTGTGATTTCAAATACAAATATTTAAAACTGTGCAGAGCTATCGGGTAGACTCCTAATTCAATTATCAGCAATATTTCCAATTACCTGCCACCGTGCATTAACCGGTTGCGAACCAGCCGCTGCTGTTTAACTGCGGTAGGTTGGCTCCGCTGCGCAAAATCACGTTATATTACATGATCTCATGGGGCATGGATAGCAGGCACGTGCCAACCACGAGCTTCATGAGTCTGACCACGGGTCCCGCGGACCCAATGTCTGCAGGGATACCCGCGATCGTCTCATGGAGAGGAAGAACGGGGAAATGCTAATGTAAACAAGCATTTCCCTATTCTGCCTAGTGACACTGTCACTGATCACAGCTCCCTGTAATCGGGAAGATGGAAGAAGATGCCAGAAGGAGAAGATGAAGAAACCGAAGGATGAAGAAAGGAAGAAAGAAGAAGACCAGAAGAAAGAAGATAAAGGAGACGGTCTTTGACAATTCCTTTATTAAAATCTTCTTTCATCTTCTTTCTTCTGGTCTTCTTCCTTCTTCCTTTCTTCATCCTTTGGTTTCTTCATCTTCTCCTTCCGGCATCTTCTTCCATCTTCTTCTTCCATCTTCTTCTTCCTCCGATCCACTTCTTCTTGCTCTGATCTTCTCGCCCGGCATCTTCTTCCACTGCGTCGGCGTCTCTTCTTCTGTGTCGGGCCACTCCGCACAATGGGAGGCTCCCGCTGTGTGAGGCTTCGCTGCGTCTGACAGGTCTTTTATAACGGAGGGCGGGGCCACCTGGTGACCCCGCCCCCTATGATGCACAAGGACGTCATGGGGACTTCCCTATGGCTTTCCCCATGACGTCAGAGGGGGGCGGGGACACCAGGTGGCCCCGCTCTCCGTTATAAAAGACCTGTCAGACGCAGCGAAGCCTCACACAGCGGGAGCCTCCCATTGCGCGGAGCGGCCCAAGAAGAGACGCCGACGCCATGGAAGAAGATGAGAAGACCAGAGCAAGAAGAAGCGGGTCGGAGGAAGAAGAAGATGGAAGAAGAAGATGGAAGAATATGCCGGAAGGAGAGGATGAAGAAAGGAAGAAGGAAGAAGACCAGAAGAAAGAAGATGAAAGAAGATTTTAATAAAGGAATTGTCAAAGACCGTCTCCTGTCATTTTTACAATTTTTGTCATTTTTTTGGTAAAATGGTAGGGGTACTTTTGTACCCCCTTACCATTTCACACAGGGGGGGGCAGGGGGGGGGGGGCCGGGATCTGGGGGTCCCCTTGTTAAAGGGGGCTTCCAGATTCCAATAAGCCCCCCGCCCGCAGAACCCCACAACCAATGGCCAGGGTTGTGGGGAAGAGGCCCTTGTCCTCATCAACATGGGGACAAGGTACTTTTTTTTGGCCGGGGTTCCCCTTAATATCCATAGCAGACCTGAAGGGCCTGGTAATTAAATTTGGGGGGACCCCCACGCTTTTTTTTTTTTTTTTAATCAATGATTTTTTTTTATCAATGACTTTCAATGAATGACTGTTCTCTGTGTTACAGGAGCCAGCAAGTCATTAGCCGCAGATGGCTGCCTTAGATGACACAACAGGCCAGAAGGGTAAAGGTGTTTTAATGTGATACTGCAATGCTGTACTAACAGCACGCACACACTAATCCCCAGAATCCCAGCACAGATAATGTCAGACTCAGCAGCACTGCAGAATAGATCACAGCAGATACTATCACTGACACGCTGGAACACACTACAGGAGGCCGCCGGCGCGGCGGCCTTTTATAGTGTGGGGCGTGTACTAAACCCCCTGAGCTATAATTGGCCTTTGCCAATTATGTCTCTCCTCGCCGCTGGCTCTATGATTGGCCAAGCATGTGGGGTCATAGTGCATGCTTAGCCAATCATCAGCCAGCAATGCACTGCGACTGGCGCAGTGCATTGCGGGCCGCTCGCATCACACGAATTTGATGCGAGCGGCCCAAATAGTTCTGGGCTCGACGAGTGGTCGAACGCCCGATGTTTGATTCGAACATGGGTTCGAATCGAATACCGGGCTCATCCCTAATAAGCATGTATAATATGTACACATTAATTAAACTAAACAGTTACTCAACTTAGGGGTTAAGATGTCCTTTATAGTTCCTTTCTCAGAGTCCAACTCACAAAAGCGTCTCCAAAGTTATCCAGCTCCTGGAAGCCATCTTCTCCTTTGTCCTTCCAAACACCACTCTCTCCCCGTCCCAAAACACATGTTTCTTTCAAACCATCTTTATGCCCCTCCCACACATTTCCTGCATACACCAACTTCCTCTGCTCATATCCAAAACCTAGCTATCTGGTTTATTTACATATCAATGGAGGGGGGAAGGGCCTCTGTAAACATATGCTGTTACTAAATCTGAACTCTATATTATTGCAATAAAGTCACTATACAAATGCCCATAGCAACACATACCACCTCTTGACTTTATAGGATAATATAGTAAACTTCCTTTAATATAGTAAACTTCCTTTTTTCCAGGAAAATGAGAGGAAAAAATTCCCTTTCGACCCCCATCTTGTGGGCGGTCAGACGATTGGTTTGTCCCTGGAAGGCTGACTTTTGAGCAGGGTTAACAATGTCTTTTGGCAGTTTGTAAAGAATGTCCCAAATGAAAGTCTCTTGTCTTCTTGGTCATAAGGAAATGCTCAGATGAAAGTCCACTCCAATTCAGCCACCTTTCCTCAGGCTCTCTCTGGTCTGTCTCCTCCCATCCAGTATGGTCATCTGCTCTGCCTGCTCCACCTCTCGATGCTCAATACCTGAAAAGCGTAAGAGACAAAGCAGATTATATGTTCCTTCCAACTGTGCCAAAAAACATAGCTCACTGCTCACCTTGCTCTATCTGCCCATTTCTAACTGCAAAACTATTGTAAGGTGCCCAGTGTTGCCTTGAAACACTTTCACGGAAAGGCATTGACTTCAAACGTAACAAATAAACTTGCATGTCTCTCTGTGCTGTCCTGGGAAGCACACAGGCCTGCTGTTGTTCAGTCTTCACAGCATGGCACATTTTTGCAAAATGCCCCATTTTATGGCAACAGAAACACTTAATGTGACTGAATCTACCATTCCCAACCATTTGCTTCCACTTCTTAAACAATGCTGGTGTAGGAATCACATCTATTTCCTCTCTAGGGACCACCACCTTAAGTAAATCAATCTACATGTGTCTCCTGGAGATCATAGGTCTTGCCTTCCTTGTATCTAAATCAACTCGGTCATTTGAGCTGATTAAATCCTCTGCTTCCCGGTTATGAGAAGTAACAGGGGCACATGTCCTGCTTACAGGCGTTGGGCTTTTGTTCTTTGCTAGAGAATCATTAGACTTGTTCATGAGGGCTGCACACCGCTCATTCAAATCTTCAGCTCGGCCTACAGGGGTTTGAATACACTTCGAAGCCACTGCAGGTTTAACTTTGATTACCCTCCTTTCTAAATCTTTTGCCTTGCTTGCAGTTTCTTCCAAACACTTGGATGCCACTGCAAGCTGCTCCTTCAGTAAATCTCTTTCTAATTCCGCCTTTTCCCTCTTTTCAGATTCAATATGTAGAGCATGCAGGAAGTGCAAACCAAACACAGCAACTGCCCGCATCTCTCCCTTACTGAACCCAAAACTTTTATGACTAAAATCTAAGGAAAGATCATAGACTCCATCCCCCCAAGCTCTGTTCAAAGGAGAAGCATATCCAGCCAGCTCCTTTGCAACAGGCATCCACTGACTATTTCTGGCCCAGATAGGAAGGGTGCACGCCTTCAAGTCCTCCTGGACACCAGAAACCTTTGCAGCCTTACTGCTCCTAAACAGTGTACGCAGCATTTTTCCCCCAGCACAAGCAACAAAACACACCATAAAAAACAGGTCTGCTTCAGTTGAAATTTTAGCACAAATACCCGACGAGCCCCCAATTGTAATGCTTTGCGTCTATCTATTAAGTTCTTGTGGTAAAACCAAGATAGCTTAAACTTCTGAAGTGTATCAATGCTTTACTAAACATGGAAAAATCTGCACATACATACAAACTGTAGGATGAACAATACAATACAACTTGTAGCTTACTAAATATATGCCTACACATACAGTGGTGTGAAAAAGTGTTTGCCCCCTTCCTCATTTCCTGTTCCTTTGCATGTTTGTCACACTTAAGTGTTTCGGAACATCAAACCAATTTAAACAATAGTCAAGGACAACACAAGTAAACACAAAATGCAATTTGTAAATGAAGGTGTTTATTATTAAAGGTGAAAAAAAATCCAAACCATCATGGCCCTGTGTGAAAAAGTGATTGCCCCCCTAAACCTAATAACTGGTTGGGCCACCCTTAGCAGCAACAACTGCAACCAAGCGTTTGCGATAACGTGCAATGAGGCTTTTACAGCGTCCTGGAAGAATTTTGGCCCACTCATCTTTGCAGAATTGTCCTAATTCAGTTACATTAGAGGGTTTTCGAGCATGAACGGCCTTTTTAAGGTCATACCACAACATCTCAATAGGATTCAGGTCAGGACTTTGGCTAGGCCACTCCAAAGTCTTCATTTTGTTTTTCTTCAGCCATTCGGTGGTGGACTTGCTGGTGTGTTTAGGATCATTGTCCTGCTGCAGAACCCAAGTTCGTTTCAGCTTGAGTACACGAACAGATGGTCGGACATTCTCCTTCAGGATCTCTTGGTAGACAGCAGAATTCATAGTTCCTTTTATCACGGCAAGTCTTCCAGGTCCTGAAGCAGCAAAACAGCCCCAGACCATCACACTACCACCACCATATTTTACTGTTGGTATAATGTTCTTTTTCTGAAATGCAGTGTTCCTTCTACGCCAGATATACTTGGACATACACCTTCCAAAGAGTTCCACTTTTGTCTCATCGGTCCACAGAATGTTGTCCCAAAAGTCTTGGGGATCATCAAGATGTGTTGTGGAGAAATTGAGACGAGCTTTGATGTTCTTTTTGCTCAGCAGTGGTTTTCTCCTTGGAACTCTGCCATGCAGGCCATTTTTGCCCAGTCTTTTCCTGATGGTGGAGGCATGAACGCTGACCTTAATTGAGGCAAGTGAGGCCTGCAGTTCCTTGGACGTTGTTGTGGGGTCTTTTGTGACCTCTTGGATGAGTCGTCGCTGCGCTCTTGGGGTAATTTTGGGCGGCCGGCCACTCCTGGGAAGGTTCACCACTGTTCCATGTCTTCGCCATTTGTGGATAATGGCTCTCACTGTGGTTCGCTGGATTCCCAAAGCTTTGGAAATGGATTTATAACCCTTTCCAGACTGATAGATTTCAATTACTTTCTTTCTCAATTGTTCCTGAATTTCTTTGGGTCTCGGCATGATGTGTAGCTTTTAAGGATCTTCTGGTGGACCTTACTGTGTCAAGCAGCTCTATTTAAGTGATGCCTTGATTGTGAACAGGTGTGGCAATAATCAGGCCTGGGTGTGGCTAGAGAAATTGAACTCAGGTGTGGACAACCACAGTTATAGTATGTTTTAACAAGGGGGGCAATCACTTTTTCACACAGGGCCATGATGGTTTGGATTTTTTTTCACCTTTAATAATAAACACCTTCATTTACAAATTGCATTTTGTGTTTACTTGTGTTGTCCTTGACTATTGTTTAAATTGGTTTGATGTTCCGAAACACTTAAGTGTGACAAACATGCAAAGGAACAGGAAATGAGGAAGGGGGCAAACACTTTTTCACACCACTGTATAAGCATGTATAATATGTACACCATTAAGTAAACTAAACAGTTACTCAACTTAGGGGTTAAGATGTTCTTCATAGTTCCTTTCTCAGAGTCCAAATCACAAAAGCGTCTCCAAAGTTATCCAGCTCCTGGAAGCCATCTTCTCCTTTGTCCTTCCAAACACCACTCTCTCCCCGTCCCAAAACACATGTTTCTTTCAAACCCTCTCCATGCCCCTCCCACCCATTTCCTGCATACACCAACTTCCTCTGCTCATATCTAAAACCTAGCTATCTGGTTTATTTACATATCAATGGAGGGGGGAAGAGCCTCTGTAAACATATGCTGTTACTAAAGCTAAACTCTATATTATGGCAATAAAGTCACTATAC